>OOFE01035499.1:0-33116 GCA_900323365.1 Monocentris japonica | reverse complement strand
CCCATTCCAAAGAGTACCTGATTCTTGTTGGTATGATCAAATACCCACGCAGCTCCCATCTCTTTATTCACATCAATTAAAGGGTTTCACGCCGAGGAAGACCCATGTCTCATCCTATGTCCATCATGGCCTGTCCATTCATAGATGAGGTCGTGGTCATGTACGCAGGGCTTTCCAAAGAGAAAGAACTTTCAGGAACAGATCAGACCTGCTGGTTTACCGGACCAACATTTGTTTGAGCGGTTCTCAGGTGAAAGCATTAATTAGATATCCAGATTACTAATGCCACATATAGAAAACAGCACACACCTCAGTAAAGCTCTCACAGTCCCACAGATTGTGTGCATTGCCTCCGTTTTTTGCAAGTGGTACATTTACAGTCTTGAGGTTTCAAATATGGCATAGCTTCATGCGTAATATTTTTAGCACAGCTTTTCAGTTCTTTAATATTGTTGGAATAGTACCCGATATTTAATACCCGATATTTAATTAGGTCTATCAACGTTGTTAGTTTTTAATGCAATACAATTCCCTCCTTTTGTTTATGGCAGTCGTATTTCCCTTTTTTGTAAATTCTTCATATAATTCCACCACCATAATTCCACGTCTTTTTTGTACATGGTGAATCGATCGGATCCATGATCGACTTCTCGGGCTGCTTCAGTTAAATGTGCGTGCGCAATTGTCTGGATTGCTTGAACCTGACTTGGATTAGCCAGATCGCGGTAGCTTGAATTCGGCTTCGTGGAACCGTTTTATCCCCGATTGGCTTGTTAGGTTAACTCAAACCATGCTTTCGAAATTAATCTCCGCTTTTCTAAACCTGCTTTGTGGAACACCCCTCTGTACTGTCTTGACTACGTTTTGGATCTCACACTAATAAAAATCTGTTCTTCTCTGCTTGTGAGTCCTAGCCTGTTTGCGTGACAAGAGTGGGTGGTTCTGGGACGCCAGAAGTTACTTTTGAGCCTTGTCGGGGGCCTAATGCAATGAATCATCTGTGATGGGAAGTGTCCATTTGATAGCCCCAATCACATACCTGTTCTCACACACCTTTTTCCTCTTATATCCAAGCTAGATTTTGACATAGGTGCTCTACCAAAATAGTACAAGGATAGTTATATTATGTCCCATGTATTGGTAAATGTCATGCCCTTATATGTATATCTGATAGCTACCTTGATTTAGTAGTGAAGAAGGGATCTGGCGTGGTTGTGGCCAATAGGTCACCATGTCCAAAGTCTGAATCAACAGTGCTCTCCTTCTCACTTCCACCCTCTGAGGAATACAAACAAATACATTTTTTAAAAACAATCGTGCAAAAGAAAACATCAGAAAGCAAAATTAATTCATTGTTTTACCTGAATTTAGTTCTTTAACCAATGATGACATTGTGTTGGTGATGGAATCAGCAGCGATGAGTAGATCATTTCTTAAATTTCTCCTTGGGCCTTTGTAGCAAAGAAGAGATGTTTTGAATTGTCATTGCATACCAGTGTACAGTCATACCACCTCACACGTAACTGACACTGGATGCCAGTAACTACATGTATGCATCTATGTTTGACTGTGTTACCCTGAGCGAAGGCCTCCTGTACATCCCCTCCCACGCCCATGAGTGAGTCCTGAGGTGTGTGAGTTGGGGTTGTGCCAGCAGAATCTGAGTGGATTGGTGTAGGGATTGGCCGGCTGACCGTGTGGCTGGGTGAAGAGCGTGGAGAGCCAGCACCCTGAGTCTGCAACACATACAGACAAGAAGAGGGACTAAAGTTTGAGTTTAAATGGGTGTCATTTTCTGTCACTGTGTTGGCATCACTAGACAAACAAACAGGACAATCATATCAACTTTAGGCCAATTTCTAATAAAACTATAATCTACCTCCAATGGTTTCTCATCAAAACATTACTGCAAACTCTCCATGAGCAATGCAATAACATTATGTCAATCCTCAAATAACAGTGAAGAATCTTCCATGATTACTTCTGTTCAACTACACAAAAATCACTTTAATAGTCTGCAAAGACTCTGTTAAGAATAATACGCCACAATAGCTTGGTAAGTAACAAACACTACACACATG
Source organism: Monocentris japonica (assembly GCA_900323365.1). Classification (NCBI taxonomy): domain Eukaryota; kingdom Metazoa; phylum Chordata; class Actinopteri; order Trachichthyiformes; family Monocentridae; genus Monocentris; species Monocentris japonica. Next base: position 31,035 of record OOFE01035499.1, on the reverse strand, counting down.
CCAAAGTGCACTGCATTTGAGACCATTAGGCTGCCTTATTATTATGGAAACATTTTCAAATATTCACCATGCTGTTAAATCAACAGACTGTTTTCCTCTCAAAGAGCTAACTGCCGCATACAGTACATTCAAAACCACACAAAAATGCTAATGTTTATTTCAAATACACATGCAATCAGTTTGGATCCAAGTCTATATGTTTGGGTTTTGCTCCATGTTCTTTCAGACTTACAGCTTGTTTCCGCTCCTCCTCCTGTTGAAAAAAGAGCCATTCAAGTTCTTGTCAAAGACTCTTTCATATCTCATGAAACAACAAAGGGGTAGACAAGCTCAAAAGTCTGCTCACAAGTCATCCGTCTGGCTTCTGGCAGCATTAGATACCTTAACATAGCTATTCAATAGTGTATTTCACAAAACGTTACATGAGAGGACAATTTATCAGCAACTCATACCCTCTTTGCTTTAACTGTGCTGGACTATGGAAGAAATATGCCCTCTAATGGACATGTTCAGTAATTTAAAAGTTTCCCCATCTGAAATGTGCAGTGTTTTCTTTACATTAGCTGCAGTGATCCCCAACATCTGGAAAATTGCCTCCATAGCTAGATGGATATACAATGGAACTTCACCCACCTTAATAATAACCATAATGTGTATCTCTTCATTTATGATGAGGGAATCTTAACTGTATTCTGTATTTGACTACTATGCAGTCAAATATTTGAAGTACATGTCTCCTATACCTTGAGAAGCATCATAAGTTGCTCCAGCTGCACCATGAGTTCCCTGCGACTCTCCTGCAGAGTAGACATTCTTTGTTCAAGCTCATCTTTGCGTTGCCTGACAGAAGGAAAAAGTTGTATAGCATTATGATACACACTATGTTATAACAATCTCCAAAGAAAAAAAAAGAAACAAAAATATCCTGAGCATCTGCAGTCTCTCACAATTGTGGTTCAATTGTCTTGGAATAAGGTGGACAGTTAACGTTCTGTAAGTTCAGTTGCAGTCAAAGCAAAAATATCTGTTCTAAATTCATTGTGTCATGAAAGAGCTAGCTAAGCAGAGTTACCTAAGAAGTCGTAGCTCAGCCAGCAGAGTGGGGTTCTGCTGGCCTTTGTCAGGTGGTGGCTGGGAGGCCTGCTCATGCTGAAGGCGTAGACGTTGGATCTCCTGCAGGATTTCTCTGTGACAGGCACAGACACACATATGCACAAGTACACACATCCGTTTCATGTATTTGCAGGAATCATACAATCAGGGCTATTACACACTTTGGGTGCAGTTTGAACACAGGGGTAAACATATAAAACACTAACTCATATATCATAAGTCTTATACTGAGTTGCATTTTGTATGTTATTTTATGATGAAGCTTTAATTTAAAGGGGTTGGGGAGAGACAAACAAAAGTGAACAGTATCACCAAGGCAGTCATCCCTGACCTGTTTTTGTTCTCTAGTTCAGCAATGAGCTGTCTCTGTTGTTTGTTGGCATCCAGAGAGCAGGAGAGGTCTGTGGGGATCCTCTGCTGCTGAGCCTGTTGGTGAAACCAAGCAAGAGACATGACGTCAACTCCAGGGACCTCTGGCTGATGTCATCCTCTACCTTATTTCATATCTCACAACAGTAATTCATCTGATCTGATCTGAGATCTGAGAACATAAACCAGCATAAAGGTCTGTCCAGAAATGATCACCACCTGTAACTACCCTCTCAACCATAGCAATAAAAATGATTGGAGCCCCTAAGATGCAGTAATAGTGCATGTCAAACCATTTTCTGATCTCTGACAGATTTTTGGCACTGGACACCAAAGAAAGAAGCCATGATATTGTGTGCAATGAATGCCTTATATAGCTCACCGCAGCGTCAGCAGCCAGTCTGGCAGCATAGCGGGCAATGAGACTGTGCTCTTCATCTTGGTGGTTACTGCTCTCCAGCAAACTGATCAAGAGGAAAATAGAGACAGGATTCACAACATGACACTGATATACTCACCTGAGAGAACTAAACCAGCCAACTACTCAGACACAAAATATGCTGAAAAAAATGCAGAGATCCAAAAAAGTTTAGTTTGAAAAGATGTCTTTTCTTCTGTTCAACTGTCAGGTTAGTTCCCTTAGAGTCCCTTGTGATTGGGCTTAGCTACTATCAAAGTTGAGATGAAGTTATAGCTTTTTAAAAATGATTTGAAAGCCAGAAACACTTTACACTGATGCAGCAGAAAACATAGTTATGTATTCACGCCAGCAGACACATACACACACTTAGGCACACTCACAGACAAGGTATGAGGGATTTCCACAGAGCTCCCAAAATAGTATAGCTCATGGCACTCTGGCTAAGATTCAATAATATTAAGATTCTGACATACTGTGTTTTGTTTTTTTTATCCACCTGTAGTAAAAAGTGGAAATAATATCCCTGGGGAAATTAAATGGAAAGTAAATACCATTGTAAGTAGAAATCCATGAATCAATTATCTACAGTTATCATTGAATATTGAAGATCCAAGGCCTTTCAGACTTTCAAGCACACTTTTGAGCACGTTTTGAGGACTTTTGAGGTAGTCTAGTTGTGGCCCAGTATGTGGTCTTTCAGTTATAGTCATGATATCAATATCAATAAAATATCAAGTTCTTCCATATACAATTAAATAAACAGGGTGCTTAAATGAGTTTCCTTTTAGATAAATACATTGACACAAGAACACTGACATACAGAGGAAATACACCAAACTTGCTCTACAAAGTACCTCATGAAGAGCCAATCAAATTCACTAAGCACAATCAATTTGTGCTTAGTTCAACTCTAAGGATATTAGCAGTAACATTAAAAGTGTTTGGTAGCAACTAACCAAGCAATGATGTGCACACAAACCAATCTAAACCGCCATGAAGCATTGAGGGTTACAATCCTAATGTGGCAAATATGAGGACCATTTGACCTTTTTTTCCCAATAATGGTCACTCAGTAACAACTCTACTACATAAGCAAGACAGCAGTGACCTTAGGGGCAATAGATGCTGTGAACCCACAAGGTCTTAAACATTATCATCTTGGCCAGACTCAGATATGAGAAATTTAGTTTCACCTTGGAATCTAGTCTTATGAAAAGAAGATACAGATCTGATACCATTTCCATACCAATCATTAAGAAACACTGTTGCATTAGTTCCAAGAATATTCTGTTGATATATATGTTGTGAATAGCTTGTAAATGCTGACATCAACTATCTGAAAGCATGCAGCATTAGGACTGTAATGCTTTAAGAATAAGGTTAGGAAGAAGATTGCTAAGCAGCAGGCCAGCAGAGCACATGGTTTCCACGGGTGGTGGCAAACACTGGACATCAACTAACCATATTTTGGGGTTGTTTTGTAGTAGGTTCACATACAGGCCAATGAGAACATGTTCGTCAGCAAGTCTATCAGCAACATCGAAGTTGTAGTTTAACCTGGAACAGTGCAGGGTTTCATACACATAAAACATGACATTACACAGGTGACAACAGTGAGGGAGAGTCAGAGGATGAGAGAGACAAGAAGATGAAGAAGGAGAGAAAGAGAGAGAGAAAGAGAGAGAGAGAGAGAGAGAGAGAGAGAGAGAGAGTATGTTCTAGGAGGAAGACTGAAAAGCAGTCATTCATGGGTCACTAGAGAGAAACAAGGCCATATTATGTTTGGGATGGATAAGAAGCTCCACCTCTGCTGGCCAGGAGTATGATAAAGAACATGCCCAACAAGGTACATGCATTGTATCGGATCTAGAGGCATCAATCCTTCAGCACACCTGACTGAAACTATGTGAATTCTTTATTTTTTTTAACTTTTAGGATAAACAAGATACACCAGGCATGCATGATATATATTTATATATGTATGCCATGGCTGTAAGATAATCTAGAAGTATTTTCTTTATGTATATGCATGTATATCATGTATATTCAACTGCTGTGCAAATAATGCCTAAATATATAACAACCAGGCTAGAAAAAGTGTTATTGTGGGTGTACTGTGGGTCATATTGCGGGTGTAAGTCCATTCAATAGGTTCATTCATTCACGTAGTTTAGAATGTTTTAGTTCAGAAATGCAATTAGCTGTGGACCTCCAATACGGCCTCTAGATGGCACATTATGTCACCTGAAAACCCTCTACTATATGATTCCTATTATATATCCTGTGCAAACATGAACTACAATGTCAGAAGCTCTGACATGCACAACAAGAAAAACAGATAAAACGCAGATCAATCATCACATCAGCTGTATTTGTTCTATACTTCCACACCTGAGTTATGAAAGGGGGCAGTGTTACCTAAAGAAACATTTGTTCTTTGCATTAACATCAAGTGCAGGTGCAGGTTCTGTAAAAAGAGCAGCTTGAAGGCCTTTGACCATATTACTCGGGGTGACCAGTGGGTACTTTTAGCTTGCAAAATACAACATAAATAGCAACATAATAGGAAAATGAATGCTATTTCGTCTAGATATTTCATCAAACTGTTCATCCTTATACAACTTGAATGGCGAGCCTGACAATGTATCCTGTTAAACTGCTACAAGTTAAACATAGAGGAGATTGAGGGTAACATTTGAAGCAGCTAATATTAGAAAACTAGCAGTTAGTGTCCCCTATGCCTTATGCCAATGAAAAGACTGTAACAGATACTCCAAACTAATGGTCAATGATTTTTATGATGCATGCTTCATCTAGCATCTTTGAAATATCCCCTTGAGTATAACAATGTAATCCCCTCTATATAAAATCGGTACGTTAATAGTTTCCTTAGGGTAATAAGCACTCCAGTGTATGCTCTATGATGATTATTGTTGAATAAATTCAGATATTGACAAAGAGTCTTCGAGTTATGAATTACTTGAGTATATTTATTAACAAAAAGCTGAGCGCTCAGTAGACATGTACACACACAGGGTAAGTATGCCAATCTCTGCCAGGGCGACATCTGAACAGAGTTTATAAAGAAAGGGAAGGACAAGGGGGGGTAGTCTCTAAACATCTACAAGGTCTTTAACAACCTAGACAAAACAATATGTACTGTATTGAAGGTATCTTGAGTCTCTCATGAGATCGGCATTCAGCATGGCCTCACACAGAAAGACTAAGATACATAAATTCTTCCACAATTATCTATCTATATTAGTTCACACATGCATTTGCGCTACAAAGCCATTGTTACAGGCACACCTGCTTCACTTACCCCCTCCCTTTCAACAGATCTGGAGCAGCCCTAGACAATGGCTTTCTTTGCTCATCATCATTATTCTTGCTGTATGGCAAGCTATTTGCACCGGGCAAAAGAAAACACAAAAAAACTATGATCCACACATATATGCACACACATGCATGTGCACCCCCCCCCCAAACACACACACACACACACACACACACACAAACACACACACTTCAAAAAATAAAAATAACTTGGCAAGAAAATAAAGACAGCTTGGTGCACATAGTCTACAGGACATGGGGCCTTAAGGGGACAGGACAAACTGAAAAGATGCTTAAAATCCCTTTTTTAAAATCCTCCCATTGTTGCAGTTGCACTCACTTTTTGGTGGAGTAAGGGTTCCCTGATGTAGGCATGGAGTGAGAGAGTGCGTATTCATTGGTGATGTTCACTGGTCTAGGTGGCCTGAACAGGAGACAAACATTGTTATTTTCTGAAGCCAACCTGCCAATTTCATTTGTCTGTCATTTATATCAGATATGAGCAATATCCCAATGGCTTGTCCTCTCTCTCTCTCTGTCTCTCTCTCTTTTTCACTCTCTCTCCCTCTGACCTTGCCCCTGGCCTCAGAACACTAAAGGCACATTGAGTATACACAATGGTGGCAGTTTCTGATTGAGAAAATGAATTGTCAAGTAAACAACATCAAGGTGTGGACTGCCTCCTTACTCATTAAAACCTGATTACTGTTGAATTAGCTTTTTGGTAGGTGACCTGAATGTATCAGAATGTAGCATACGAGTAGGACATGATTACTTATGTGGAGCCTGGTACACATGCAATGAATGGATGTATTAGCAAATACAGCAAGTCTTTACACGGGAACTAACAATGGTTACTGCCAGTTAGCTAGGAAGAATGGGACTTGATTAGAAACCATGATTAGTGCAGAGGATTCAAGGCTACTCAATATAATAAGATGTGCAGATCTATACAGTGTTAAATAATCAAAGCACACTTACCACGTGTCTCTATTTTGCAGCAAGAAAAGAATAAAATCATTTGTTACAATCACCCTTTGCGCTACAAAGACCATACTGAATGTGGCAGTTTCAGTCATTTTGAAGAAAAAAAAGTTTTCAATAACATCAATATTCACCTAAAAGAAAAGAAACCATCCAGTACCACAAACTTAATAAGACAGATCTGTCTCATCTTGGCTGGTTAAGAGTTATAAAATACTATCGCTCTACATGGCAAGGACTCTGTCAATCAATCTGAAGGTGAAAAAATGTCTTCAACCCAATAAAGTAAAATTATTAAGTCAGTGGTGATGTTGGCATCAGATGTGGCATTGTGTGCCAATACCTGATTGGGCTTTTAATAGAAAGCACCAGAGCACTACAAATTATCTTTTTCTGTCGGCCTTTATTTGATTACTCATAACAATTCACAGCAGTAGCATTACTCATAACAAAGATAGCAGTCGCGTTAAAGATTATGGTCATTCTTAAGGCTACAATTAAGCATCATTGATCAGGTGGCCCCCAGAAACTGATTGCAATCACTTCAGACTTGGAGGCACCTACAAGACAATTATAAAATGTGGGAGGGGAGAGACTAAATTCATTAGGTTTCAACATCTGAAATGGCAACTGGAGGGTCTGCAAAGGTGACGAGAGAAGAAATGTATGTATGACTGCAGATTTAAATTCTCATGTTTTAGTATAAAAAAGAATAAAGAAGATGAACTTACACAATATGGGCTAGGTTGAGAGGTTTCTCTGGCAATTCGGAAAACATGGGGTGAAGAGTCTCTCTACTCGATGCACAGCTCAGTGACTTACTAAGTGCATGGGATAACTTCTTAGCAGGGGATTTCTGGGGGAAACACAGAAGCTATTGTAAGTCCGATTTCAGAGGGCATGAGGAACAGGGATAAAAATATAATAACACATAATAATAATAACACTGATAGTTCTATTACAAAATATGGAATCGTTTCCCTGTTGAAAAGGTGATACTGTCACAGACAGTCATGCAACATATCACACATTTTACATCCCTACATTGTGGTGAAGCAGAGCAAAAAGAGATGCAATGACTGGCCCAGTGCAGACACACCCCCTAGCCTGCCCCTCCCCTCCCCTCTCCTTCCCTTACCCATGACATATACTCCTTCATTTGATGCTGGTTACTATGGGAACCGCTGGCATGCCCCCTCCAGAAGCAATCCTGACAGAGCTGGTAATTATGACATTGCTGGCAGCGGTAGCGGAAGCCCATCATACTCTCAGTATGGCAGTAGGAGCACTCAACCGGGTGAAAGACTGCAGGGAGGAGAGGAGGGGTCAACACACACACGGACACACAAAGCACACAAATACACACACAGATGGTTACAAATCCAAACAGAGAATATTGCAGTTTGATTTCAGGATTCACTCCCCTTTATAAAAGGGCAGTTATGCTGGGATATCTGTCAGCCTCGATGACAGCATCCTTTTCGATTTACAGGATGCACATAAAGCAGTAGGACAGCAAGTTCTGCACTCATCAGTGTATGACAGAGTCTAATTTTAATCACATGGAGGTAGCTAGTGATGACGGACACACACACACGCACACCTCCAGTGAATGTGACCACAAGGGACTTTACTCTCTATGTGTGTGTGTGAGTATGCTGACCGAATTTCACACCCTCCCAGCCCACTATCTTTCACATGTATAAATATGCTGCATTGGCTTACCATTCTCCACATTGGCATGCCGATGCATGAGTGGCAACCACACCAGACACTGAGGGGGAGGGTCTGACATCAATGTATCCAGGAATGTGTTGAGGGAGACCTTTTTCTGTTATCGTTCAGTACAGAGGAGAGCATTAAACTGACCCACAACTTCAATACCTAAACAACCACAGATTAACTTGAACACGAACATTTTCAGTAGGGGTAATGAACTCTCACCTGCTGTGCAAAGCAGGTTCTTGCAGCTTGTTCAGTGTAACCAAACGAAGGTCCCTCAAAAACAGCCATAGGTAATTTGAGAGCTTCCCTCAGAAATTGGTCAAATTGGGAGTACACCATTATTCCACTGGAATCTGATATCTGCGAAAAAATATCTTGCAATGCAGGGAGGCAATACAAATTAATCAAACCAATTGTCAGTTGCCACCAGTCGACTAATTACAGCAATACACGATACAATCATCCCACTTATTTGTGAAAACAAATCAAAGTAAAGTTGTTATTCAAATCACTTATTACAATAAGCTAACAACATAGATCTCCTTTTTTCCTTCACGAGCCACTGCTGCTGCTCTCACAGATTCTGTAGATGATGTAATAAACTCTATCCTTCAGACTATGAATAATGACTTCTCCCAGGCATGAAGAGCCAGGCCAGGGCTATTCTTTCGAGGAACAATAGCCTAAGCAGACAGAGATCTCAAAAAATACAGACTCTAATGAGTTTGTAGTAGAAATTCCACTGCAATACATTTAGATTAGGAACTGTAGAAACTTTACAAAGGCAATTAATTGATTCATTACGGATAAAATTGGGTAATTTGAGTGATTTTAATTCATGTTTTTCACAATTAGAGTTTAATATATATGCATGGTGTTGCTTACATCTTAATTTATCCAAAATCTTCCCTCCGCAGATGGTTGCTAGGGCCATCTTCACAACAAAGACAGATATCTTTCCAAGGCCTTCCCTAAAAAGAGGAAATTAATTTTGCATTATGGTCATAGATTTTTTTTAATGTGGAGCTGTCAACCCCTATCTGTAGGGTTGCAAGGATAGTATGAACTCCACTATTTTTCTAAAAGGCATGCGTGGTTCAACCTTTAAAGGCATGTTCAATTTCAGTGATCATCATTTTCAAAGACGTTTAGCTTGGCTTTCACAGTCACTAGAACGATACACTCTGCACAAGCATGTTGGGCCGTCATTAAAGCAAACCGTTTATTTTTCACTCTACCTTGACAGACGTTTCACACTTCAACACCTCACGTCAAAAGCTCAAAAGATGAAAATACACAGCCAGTCACCAACTGTGGTGACATGTTACTCACGGGTCATAGGCTGCCAGCAGGAAGTTGAGCAGCAGGCTGATAGACTGTTCGACGTTGACCTGGTGGGTGGTGGGCATGCGCTTGTTCAGCTGGTAAAAGATGGTAGAGAGTATTGCTTCTAGGTGAGCCACAGTGAACTCAGTGTTGAAGTCCATGGTGTTGAGGCCATTCTCTCGGAAAGCCTCAATGACATTCCAAATGTCAACCAAATGTACTGGGAAGCAAACAGGAAAATAATACATAAACAGTTTGATGGGGAAGATTTTGTGCACCGTGATGTACAAAAAAGTACAACACATCATACTCACAATTGCATTTCTTCTGCACAAATCTGAGTTTGCAAGCTGTTCTGTATGTCGAGAGTCTTATGGCATCCAACTCTTGAGCCCCTGTGGAATAATTACTTATTAGTAACATATGAAATGGGAACACTAGTTGATAGACAGTGTGGAACCATGGTGGGAAAGTGTGCCTTCACACTGTGCACATAGTGAGAGAGCATGAGGTCACACTGGAGGCCTGTCTATTCAAGTCAGTGTTTCAAATGAATCTGGATGACACTGGTGGGGACACTTGACCTTCATAATAGTCATTTTCCATGGAAGTCACAGAAAACGACTTGCCACTTTTATGGGCAAATCGGTCTGGCATAGATCACACTGAAATGTGGTCCTTTCAGACAAGGCCCTGAGCACTTACTCATCTCGACAAACAGTTGCCTTCGATCTGCCATGGTGTCACCACTCCGCCCGCAATCTTCAATCATTCTAATCAGGAGGAGAGAAAGTAATGTCAGAGTCTATGCACCGCTGCTTTTATCAGTAAGTTTCAATTATAGCATTGTGCAGTCACTGAATATGCTTTGCCTAATATTTTCAGCTATATTCTGTCCAAATGAACTACTATATTGAGTAGTATTTCCAGAAGCACCAGAAAGTATTTGATACAGCTAATAATGTGTATATGCACTACAGCTCAATAACACCAGCCACTTGTTTAACAATATTAGAGCCCTTGTTATGTCCATTTGACATGATGCAACTCACAGTCAGTCACTTCTCTTTAAGGTGATACATCAGTGTTATTTCCATACATAAGCACTAGCATGGGAAACATTCAGAACAACTATGATCAAATACTGATGGTTAAATTACTGTTATCTTTCCTGTGACAAGTAATTACAAACTAACCTCACATATTTTCAATGTATAGCCTTATTGCTGACTGACTTTTTTTATTTGAAAAATTAAGAAACTACAAGGCCTATCAGAAATGTGAGGGGGCACAGAAAAACTTGAGTAAGACAACGACAAGTGTTTCAAAGGGGCAGAGTAGCAGAGAGAATGCTCACATCATGCCTCACTGCACACTGTCCAAGGCAATCTAATACACCTAGTCATGTGGTTTGTTGCCATAGCAGCAAAGATCCCAGCCGCTCTGCTCCTAAAAACATAGTGCTAGTCCCCCCTCCCGCTACGGGCAACCAAAGTTTGTAGAGAGAAGTTTTTTACCTTGTAAATATATGATCGGACTTTCATGAGATAATGTTTGGTAGAATTACAGTTAGTAACACAGTGCCACTACTTGGGCTAGTGGCATGAAAGCACCTTTTCTGCAAGACAATCATTCTGGCATGGCATTTCAAATTAGGCTACTTCAACAGTAATTGGTAGACCCAGATATTATGCTATAGAGACCACTGGTGCAGAAATTAGAATTAGAAACATGACTAGGTCAAGAAACTATACACGTTTGCATTTCTGCACCCAACGTTAAACAGCAGACAACAGCATCTTTTTTGACACTGCTCACACTGCTCGTCTTTCTAACCTTGCGTTTTACTATTATTTTATTTTGTCTCTATTGTTTTATTTGCTTGTTTTCATTTCAGTGATGTCTTGTATTTGCTTTTATTTGTTTTGTTTTCTTTTATTCTATGTAAAGCACTTTATAACACTTGTTTTGAAAGATGCTATATAAATAGAGTTATTATTTTTGTTATTTGTAAAACTCAAGCGGGAACTGAAGCTGATTAATGAACTTGGAATGATGTGAATCAAACGCTGTATTTCAGTAGATCATCCCATAAAGTCCTAGTATAGGCATACATTCATACTACAAAAAATGGTAATAAACTAATCACTGATGGATTCCTATCCTGACAGGGCAGGGCAGAAAATCCAGACAGGAAGAAAAATTATCTGCATTATAAAGTTTTTCTACTTTTCTTACTTTCAATTTGTGATGAAAGGACGTGCAGCCACAAAACCATGATGCAAATAATGGCCTTCTAAAAAACTTGCTGAGATCTGGATTAGAATTACGATACACTATATAAATCTCATTGGAAAATCATGTTCTAGAAAAGAGGTGAATATAATAAGCCAGCTGATTTTAAGGTGAATTTGAGCAAAGATGAGGGTCACATCAGATCTGATGCAATGATAAATGCAAATGAAACAATAAATTGCAGCTATAAATGTGTACACAGCAACAACAGCCCATTGCCAGCGACCAGTAGTCCAATGTGATCTTGAAAGTAATGGATATGCAAGGCCATTCATCATTTTTCAAAGTGAGTAAATGTAGAAGTGTACAAATAAACACTATTTTATACATTAACACTGATATCCTTTCTACATCAGAAGCAAACATCCTGAGTACCAGCTGTGTGACCTTCTGTGGTCTGACAGATACAGGCCATTTCATCCAGTCAAGTGTAGATATAAAACAAACACAGCCAATACAAATTGCAAGATGGAACAGAGAACAAAATGATCTACATACCCTTCAAAAAGCACCATAGCTGTATTCCTTGTCTGAGTTGTTATTACAAAGCCATGTCCTTCTTATAAAAAACAACCGTACACAATATAAACTCCTTTCTAACCAGGAAACATTACAACAAAAGCAGTCCAAATGGTTGGGGCTGGCTGAAGATATCTGGAATTAGAAACTGTCAGCTAGGATACAGCCTGTGCTGCCTCTATCTTTAACTACAAATGAGAAGGCTCCACATTCTTGTACAGCTTTACTAGCTCTCCAGTTGCAGCTTCCCAAACCTCTTACTTGGCATGAGGCCAGCAAACATTACTCTTTCTCTGTGCCACTGTCACTCTGGCAGCATTAGAAAATAACTGTCCTTAAAAGAGCAAATCATTGCATACCATAAACATTGCAGAGGAGTTGTAGCGCTAAGCACTGCCAAAACCAAACAAAGAGTCTAACAGTAATGACTCATTCTATTATTTAGTGCTGCAAATACCTCTGTTGCCCGGATATTAAACTGCATTTCAGGCATGCAGCAAAATGTTTACCTTATTCGTCAGTTATTTATATTATGTGTCTATTTTTGTAGCAGCTCAAGAAAACCCAGGGGACAGTGCTGTTAATTTATATCCACCTTGAAGTACTTGGAACAGTTTGCCATACAGCAGTTGCTTCAGTTACAGTATGATCTGTGTTTAGCTAGCAGAGCCATAAGCTAGATCTGTACAGTCCATCACAGCTGTTCGTGTATTTACCCCCACTGATTGGCCAGTGTTATTTTTACCTCATGAGAGTATAAATGACACTGGCATTTGATTTCCATCTCCTGACAGGCAGAAATACGGTGTCATTGACTTAAAGTTTGTTTGTTAACAGAACAAAGACAGAAAAGTGCTGTTTTAATGCATTATATAGTAAATCCCGGGTGGGAGTGAAATGGCACACTAAACTCAGTTTTCTCTTCCTGTCTGGTACCAGCCAGTGATATCTTTATATGTATGCTACTGGATCGAGTCCTGTTGCCCACGGGACATTCAGAATAACACACGACCCAGTGAGAGACATCGTGAAATTCCACCACCGTCGTTTTCCAAATGTATTACTTGCCAAAGGTAAAAGGGCAGAAAGGACAGGCAACAGGCAGCTTGGACAGTAGTATATGCTCAGCTAGCATCACCTGTCACGACAGACACCTCTGTGGACGAGCGACAAAGGTCTCAGTATTATAGACATATGTCCCTGGGATATATAGGTCTGTTTCTTTTCTTTTGTCCTCACAATTCGCAATATTTGTATCACTGAAACTTACCGGGTAACTCATTTCAGAGTGATAAAGTAGGTTAAGGTCGCTCCGCTACTGAGCTACCAGCGTTCAGATGCAGCGCACTTTGCACAAGACTTACCAGAATTTCGAAGCATGTCATGCAACATCACTGTTTACATCCAGGAATTCAACGGCCAGTCGTATCCTTAAGTGTGATCACGATTTCTTTGGTCTATAGTGCATCGCTGCATGAAGCGGCCATCCTTGCCGCTGTACGCCTATTGCAATGGTTGTGTTATGGAAATTTTCGAGTAGCGCACTGGAGCAGACCAGCGTTTGCCTCCAGTATGTGGCCTTCACGATGACGTAATGCGGAATCTCTTCACTTGCGTCAGTGTATTTCACAAATGTTAAAGTTGTAAGGAAGAAACACCAGAAGAAAAACAAACCTAAATCGTATCCGTTATTATCCCAATTATCCCACTTTATTGTGTTTCCAAATACCCCTGTCAGTCTTGCCTCACTAGGAATCCTATAGGGTTTGTAACAACAAATGAAAAGAAAATACCACAATACAAAAGATCCTAGATTAAATTATGAATATCATTTTGGACTGTCCAGTCAATATTTTTGAGCGTGAACAGTTCTGTCCCGAAGCTAGAATTCAGCTACCAAAGCCTTAAGTGACACTTTCTCTGGAGTTGATTCACTGACAATAAATTGGAAGCTGGGTTGTGATCTCATCAAAAGTTTGTTAGGGGTTTAATGTCCAAAATGAGCTTTACTAATTTGTAGTAGCATTCCTGAGCCATAAAAGGTAAAACCATCCCTGGAAAATGTACAATGTCGCTTGATGACATAGCATCCTGGATTTGACAAGACCAATTCATCTGGACAAATGTAGAATAAATTGTGTGAGATCATAAAAGTAAAACTGACTATATGGACTCTGATTTTAGGTGGAGCTTTGATACCTACCTATACAATCACACTAAGCACATCAACATGTTACATTGTAGGCCAACTGTATATTTTTAAAGGCTAGTGTTTGGTGGAAGTTGGTAGTTGACTTTAATTCTCTATTATGGTAAAGATAAACTTGTAGAATGTAGTAAAATATTATTACATGTTGTCCCTGTAATTCTTGCACAAGCCATTAGTATGCAGGTATTTACCATTCAGCGCACATTGCACAAGGCCTACGCTGTCATAGCCTATAATCATAGATAGTGTAAATCCAAAGAGTCCCTGCTGTGGCAGTACATCCATTCACACACTCTTCTACGAGAAAGTATATCTATTCTATTCTATTCTATTCTATTTTAGCCTAGTCTAGTCTTTCCCAAAGAAAAAAATGTGTCAGACCTCAGATGAAATGAATAAATAAAAATCCTTAACAATGCTTCGAAACAATAGCGCAGCATTCACTGCTCTTGAATGTAACTCTCACGCTCACGCTGAGCTCTCTTGTTGCTTAGCAACCGTGGCGTTAGAAGATTGACAGCAAGTTAACGTTAAGTTTACTCACTGTTAGCAACATAATTGCCAGTTTTGTTTCAGTCGCTGAAAAGTTTGCAGCAAGTAACTGTCATGGAATATAGCGTTGCCACATGAAAAAGAAAGAAAATAAACGAATTTCAAGATGTAGTTGCCCAGCCAAAAGCATATTACAAGTAAGTTGATAGCCAGCAACTTTTTGCTTTCACTTTCTGCCATGACAACGACCCCACCAGCTCATTAAATTGTCATTAACAATTTAACGTTAACAACGTTAGCTAAATTAGCAATATCCGGAGCTAGATAACTGGGGTAAGCTGCAATTTTAGCCAAAAGGATTAACGGCAAACCAAATAATAAAACCATATAACAGTTAGGTTAACACTAAACCAATGTAATATGTTAAGTTGATTAACGGTTACACATACATAACGTTACATATTCTCATTCAAGATTTTGTATGATGGAAGTAACGTTTAATGTGCCTTTTCTGCAGGGTTGTGGACATTGACTGGCTTGGAAACCCGCGATATTTTTCTAGCAAATCAGCGAAGTTTCAGCAATGCCTGAAGTTGAACCCCTTAGATTTCCATCAAGGGAAGGAGGACCTAATCAACAAGGTTAGACTGTATGTGCGTGTGTTTGTGTGCCCGTACAGGTGCGTGTATAGTACTTACTATAGTTTGTATTGTATTGTATTTAAAATAACGACGAATATGTACTTTAAGTCGATTTACTATAAGTCAGTAGGTTTGGTTGGGATAATAGCTATTACTGAATGGCCACTAGCATGATGGTAATTGAACATGCCACAGGTTTTACCAATAACTGTGGAACTGGAGACACCTGTTCTCATGTTACAAAGCTTAGCACACACATACACAAATAGAGTCGAATCGGTGCAAAATGCCCTTTTGGTTAAATTATTTGAAATGTATTTGAAATGTTTAACCAGTGATTTCGGTCCCCACATGTACTCTCACCAGCCACTTTATTAGGTACTCCTACTCGTTAACGCAATTAGCCTGCTCCTCCAAGTATAACACAAAACTCCATTCATGCATTTTGTTAGCACTCATTAATCATAGGTCTAGTAGAGTACATCATAGTGCTTACAATTTCTGTTTTGATACTATCATCAAATTGCTCTTCGTTTATCTTAGCACTTTGGTATATGCCCAATGATTGGTCTTTAATGATTGCTCTTTCTTTTGACTGAGCATTTGACACAGGATTTGGCTGTGCGCGTTCCTTCTTGTAAAATACTACATAATCTTAGATGCTAGTTCATATACATGTTAGCTAAGAATTACAATATAGTATACTCTCCCCACTGCGATACTTTCTTGAAAGCATTGCAAAGCACAAGTTCGAAATCAGTATTTCTCAAAAATATCTTAGTGTAGACAGGATCGGATTTGCAATTGTGCTCTTCACCAGTTTTCAGCCAGATGGCGTCCTTCCACCACTAAGACTGGTGCCCTTGGGTTTGTCTAAAGAAGCTCAAATTAGTTGACGCCTCTACTCAGTCAATGATGCCTCCAATATGGTGAGGGTTCTGTGCAGAAATCAGAGGGAAAGTAGAGAATCACAGATCATCTTTCACAGCCAAATAAATTTCTCATTATTTTTAAAATAAAGTTAATGAAGTTCACTAAGTATTTGTTTCAAATATGGTAAGTTCCTCTCTGATTTTTCCACTGAGTTAAAGAGAATCCCTACAATACTTTATTTTCAATAAAATATTAGTGGGGCTGTATACCATTGCAAAGAGAACCCTGTAGATATGCTTGGCTTTTCATTACATATTAATATTTGAAAATAAATGTTTCTACATGATACCTTAAATTTTAAGTTTGATTTACAGTTGGCAATATTTGTTGTCTCTCAAGATCAAGGAGATCTTCAAGCAGTCTGCCCTGGTAGACGTCGCAGTTGTGCCTTGGTTACCTCTCCCTCACCATGTGTCAACAAAGCTATTTACCATATCCAAGAGCTGAAGAGGAACGTGGAGAATTGGTGTCAACAGGTACACTTTTAATGTCAGATGTGATCAAACCTGTGAGAGATTACAAGGTAAATTTCCTGATAGGAATGAAAATCTAATCTCATTGTAAAATACGTTGGGTTTCGTTTTTTTCTTTCCTTTTGTCTTTGTAGCAGTCAGGGAAATTGCACCTCCAGATGGCTCAGGACAAGTGCCAATACAGCAAAACTTTACGGTGAAGTTTTGTATTGTTTTTATTTCTTATTTCTTTATATTACATTCACTATGACCTAGGTTATGACATGAGTATCATTCCTTCTTTAACAGATTTCAGTCCAGTGACTCAGATACTGAATCAATGTTATCTACAGAGTTATACATCGAAGGCATTGGACTTAGTACAAAAGGTGAATCAATTTTTTTATGAGATTAACATAACTGAATTTCAGATTTTTTCTCTTTATTTTTGTTACACCCTAGATATGCACACACAACCCCCTATGCTCATGCATATAGCACAGAAGCACAGAAGTGATGCCTTCACAGTGCCCTGGATAAGCTTTCTGGTTAGACCTTGTTTAAGGTTTTTTCCTTGCAGTGGTGGTAACATCGATGCTGTACTAGGCATCTCCCAGTTACCAGCTCACATCTGATTTTGTCTGCGTAATAACAAGTGAATTTAGTATTCAGTTATATGTGATATTTTGCAATATTCACTTCTGCTATTGAAATACCACTCCACAGTGTTATGTTCACCTGCTTATTGTCATTTGTCAGAAAATGCTAGAATAGTTTTGGAAAGGTTTTCTTTTATAATGTTAATAATCATAATATAGTATAATAAAGTGTGCCAGAGTTGTAAAGTTGTGAACCCATCCTCTAGCAAGTGGTCCATTATCCCCACTATGGAAGGAAACAACTGATGTACTTGTAGAGGTTGTGCATCTGATTGAGCGGCTGGAGGCTGATCGCCAGGATGCAGAGGAGGCTCTTCAAAAAGAGAAGAGGAGAAAAAGAACTTTGGAGAACAAAGTTGACAGTATTTCTCTGTGGAAGCAACAAGAGTATCCTTTTGTTGTCCAAAAAGGTAAGTGGCAGAGAGGTCTCTTATCATTGACTCCTCATGACCTTTCTGTGTTTTACGCAGTATTGTGACTCTTTTGCCTACAAGTAATAAAACTGATAAGGTTCTCTTTTTTTTTAAAAATATCTCTCTTTCTAGAACATGAGGCTTGCCTTAGAGACATCACTGAACTGAAATGGCACCTAAAACTGAGAAGAGAGAAACTTGACCAAGTGCAGGAAAAATTGTTGCACATGGAGGCTCTGAACCAGCGCTTACATGACGATATCAACTTTGTCAAAAAACATGCCCCTCTTGTAAAAGAAAAGCTGGAGTTGGAGACCAACATCATGAATCAAATTAACACCACACAAACTGAGGTAGATCCTAATTTGATTGATCCTTTTAGAAAACTACTATCTTGTTTGTATTTTTAAACCCGGAAAAGCTAGAAACTTGGGTTTGCAGGGATATCATGAAATGTGATTAAAGTATAATTTATAATCTCTGATATACCATGCAAACTTATAAAATCAAGCACTAAATCAAGGTATATAACATTTGTCAATAGAATTAAAATTCATTCTCAATTTGAGAAGGGACAATTATACATTTATGTATACTCTTATAAGCTGTGATAAATAAAGCACTCACATATAAGTTACCTCTTCATGCTAGCCGAAAACCTGTTTATAGTAGCTGAATTAATATTGATAGTTTTTGCAAGGGTTTCTAGCTAACATGCTCACAGTTTGTTCTGAATTTACAAAAAGCAGTTCTTCGGGTTCAAAGTTTTACAACCAAACCAAATACAAGTAGTGTGCTTCTTTACTGAATGTGCATAGGATGCTGTCCAATAAAAAAGTTCAAAACAGATCTATATCTAGACCTCACTCCTTTTATTTATATTACTTTAAACTGCATTTAAAAATATTACTAGAATCATTAATACTGTCTTTTTTGTAAATATGGAATGACGTTCAAGATTTACCAAGAGGTTCTGCAGCAGTTGAGTGTACTAGTGCACTCTCCTGGGAAACCATCTGTGTACTGTGTTTGCATGGGTTTGAATCTAGCTCAAACTATGGTGTTACATCTCCCACCTCTCTTTCCTACCAATTTTCACTGTTATTAGACAGCAGGGTTGGTGTAGTGAGTAGGGAGACTGCCTTTCAACTGGAAGACCTGTGTTGAAGGCACTGAGTCGGTTAGCATCTGACAAGTGTCCTTCAGGAAGACACTGAATCTACCAGCTCTAGGGGTGCTGTTCTGTAGCTGACCCTGCGCTCTGATCTCTGTAGAGGGGTGGGAAGTGAAAATATATATATTACCTATAGGAATCAATTAAGTATCTTATTGTTGTTATTATTTGAAAACCAACACAAATGCTCAAGGAAAGCAGTCTCTCTTGTAAAAGACTGGAGAGGGTATTTGCAGTCTATAAATCAATAGCAATATATAAAGTTCTAATATTGTTTATAAATGAATGTGCTTTTTTTTTTAGGCTGATAAAGCATATACAAAGACTCACAATGATCTCAAATTGGTTGAGGAGGAGTTGAAAGAGATGGAACTGGAAGCCAAGAATGAAAAGGGATCAATGAACAATGTACTGAGGGACATAAAGAATCAGCTCGCCAACAGATTGTGAGTATTTAAGGCCTATCCCTTAAGAGCAATGAAAACAAAGAGTTAGCACACCAAAGGAGCCAAACCAAGACATTGGAGGCATTTTTTGTAAAAGGTGTGAAAATCACTCACCAGTTTACAGCACAAGAAATAGTTATGTCAGAGACTGCATACTGACAAATGCATATACACTCAGTATAAACTTTATTAGGGAACACTTCCTTGTCTATGTGAACAGCCCACTCTTGAGCGTGGTATAATTGTTGGTGCCAGACGTACTAGTTCCAGCATCTCAGAAACAGTCTCCCTCAAAGGATTTGGTGCACTACAGAGTCTTAGTGAGGCTACCAAGAATGGGGTGATGAACAAAAAACTTCCAGTCAGTGGAAGTTCTGTGGGTTAACTTGAGAGGTCAGAAGAGATTAACAGCACTTGTTCAAGCCAACAGGTCACATAGATATATTAAAAAAACAGCTCAGTACAACAGTGGTGTGGAAAAGGGCATCTCAGAACACACAACTTGTTGAACCTTGAAGCGGATGTGCTACAGCAACAGAAGACCATGGTGACTTTCCACAGCTGTCAACCAAGAAGATGAAGCCACAGTGGCCACGTGATTACCAAAACTGGATGATTGAAGATAGGGGAAAATGTTGCCAGGTTAGGCAAATCCCAGTTTCTGTTGCAACATGCTGATGGCAGGGACAGAAATTGGCATGAACACCATGAAACAATGGATCCATCTGTTATTGCCTGGTGTCAATGGTACAAGCTGGTAGTGGCGGTGTAATGGTGTGATGTATGTTTTCTGCACCTACCATACGTTAAGCCCCCTTGAACCAATTGCGCATCATTTGAACACCACCGCATGAACATTATGACCAGGTACATTTCTTCTTGTCCACATTCCACAGTGGAGCGAGATCCCTGTGGAACGTTTCCAGCACATTGTTGAGTCCACGTGTCAAAGAATTAAGAATTCCTACCTGTTAGTAGTGAGGTGTACCTAGAGTGAGCTTTATCAAAACTTTATCAAAGCTGTCAATATGATTAATCTCAGAAACTGGATACTGAGTATATGCCACATATCTAAGATAAAAAAAAAATCTGTTAAAATAAATCCTGGTTGCTTTAATTATATATTGGATTTAAGAGCTTTAAGTTTAGTTGAGGGTTGTGTACATACAAAAGTTAGAAATATTACACTTTATGCTCTTTGTAATAAAAAACATTTTAGAGACAATCTTGTTGACATACTCTTTTGAGCCTTGGATTTAAGGACTGGTTTTAATTCACCAACTTGATAACAAAATACATTATTTTGTTTTCCTCTCCAGAGAGGACTTAAAGCAGTTGAAGGCACTTTTGGAAGTTCAGTGTGCTAAAGTAAAGGATGCTGAACAATTGGTTGTTCTTAAGGAGAAACAGTGTGCAGCCATATTGCAATGTATTCCTGAAATGGAGGAGCTTGAGAGAACTACAAATGACCGGGTAACTGATATGGTATACTGTGCAAACCTGAATACACACTACAAGGTAGCCTTCCAATAGTACACAACAGTAATCAAATGTACCTTTATGGCTTTATTACAGGTTTTACAAATGAAAATTGAAATTGAAGACAAAGTCCAAAAAATAAGGAAATTAAAAGAGAAGTTGAGTACATTGCAAGGAGAAATTCAGAAAACTGTAAGTAATCTCATGATAGTGTCAAAATAATCACACAAAAGGTCATCATAGTTTCTGGAATGCCTTTCCTTGCAATAATACTGCTTTTGCTACTACCGATATGTTTCCTTATAGTTCTAGAGCATGGGACTAACATTTCCAGGGGGAGGTTCGATTCCAGCTGGGGCTATCAATGATCAAAATGCATGTCATGGTATTACTGTAAGGCACTTTGGATAACTGCATGTATTATGTTATGCTGTCTCCAGAAACTTAATGGAGAAGCAGAGGTATTCCACTTAGAAGAGCTTCTCCAGTCAAAACATCAAACTCTTATGGCTCTCAGTGAGGAAAACAAAGAGTATGAACTAGATGTGGAAGACTACAAGAAAAAAACTTCTGAGAGGTATAATGTCAATATCAAGAGGGGAAGAGTGTGCAACATCTTCTGTTAGATATAATTTGATACGTCATGCAGTAGGCCTCTTCTGTGTGTTTACTGTTTAGTGTGTGTGTTTTTGTGTTAGTGAGAAAGCAGTGAAGCAGATGCATAAGGAGAGGAAGCAAATGCTCCAGAAAATCAGTGAGAATGAAGAGCAGAGGGACGAGGTCAAGGAGGAACTGACCCAAGTTGTAGCCCAGCACAGTGCCATCCAGGCCAGGCTGGAAGAGCAGGAGCAGCTCACCTTCATGGAAGAACAGAGGGCCAGGGTCGGTGGAAACATATGTACATGTGCTGTATATACTGCATGACTCACAGTTTACACAGGGAATGTTCAAATGACAAAATTGAGTGTTTTGTTTGGGTTAGTTCAATGCTCTTTTGTCTATAGAAAGTGACTGAAAATCTGAGGAAAGAGCTGATGGGTGAGATGAAAGCCTTGGCACTGCTTAAGGTAAACTCTTGAGACTTTAGACTCAGATTACGGAACTCTGACCCCTAAAGAGTGGTTACAAAATTGTGATAAAAACATAGTAGAATCAAATTGGAATCTATTTTTCATCCTTGTCTTATTTGACAGTCCATGGGATTCTAAAGTCCTGTTCAAATTGTCCCACAGTATTCAAGAACCTTTTCAATTTCTGTGGGACAATATAAATAGGACTTATATAGATTGTATAGTTATACACCCTTTGTGATTTCAAGTGGTGTTTTCATCTCCTTTGAAATCACAACAGTTATATGGCTATATAGTTAAAAATCGTTTATGTTTTTAGGGGAAATTAATGTCAGAGAAAATTATTTCATCACTTTTTTTTTTTTTTTTTACATCAGAGTCAATGTGCAAATATCAGTGAAGAATTGCACCAAGAGCAAAGGAACTCAGAGCTAGCCAAACAACAACTTCAGAAGGAATTTGAAGATGCATCATCAGCTACAAAAGATCTGGAGACAGAAATCGAAAAACTGAGAAAGCTTTACAATGATAAATCTCAGGTAAAACAACCTCCATCATGTTACAGATATAGTGATAATAGATATTTAGCACAGTAAACAATAATTTTTAAAATGAGGCATGCAAAGTTTAAGTCAACTGCATTTACGAAAAGTTTCTGTTTTTATTCAGAAAATCAAGACCTTGACAGAAAAATTGAAAGAGATTCATTGTGAACACAGGAACATATTAGTCAGCCTTGAGAAGGAGAAAAAACTCAAATTTGACCACCTGAATGCTGTCAAGGTAAGTAAGGCAATGTTAAGGGTTGCATAAAGCAATTAATCTTGAGACAAAGAACAGTTGTTAAATCAGGGATACTCTTTAAACTTCATTGAGCGCAAAGTCAGTTATCTATCATGTCATTCCTCTGCTGGACAAAATAATCTCCTTCCCTAAACACTTTGAACAAACCAATTTTTCAACATTAAAGCCACTGTTTGTTTGCAGGAGTTACACACTGCCACTATAAAGAGATATGACTACACTCTGGGCAGGATCAGTGGCCTGACAAAGAAGTCCACAGAATACAGGGATGCATCAGATAAGATGGAAAAAATAGCTACAACCATGCCAGAAGTCATAGAGGAACTTCAGTAAGATTCTTTATCCACAGTCAAACTCAGTATAATACTTGACTAATAGTATCTGAGATTTGTAGTCATCTGCAATTACTTTTTCCAGAAGGTTGAGTATTTATTTGATTCATGTTGTGCTTTGAACAGAATTCATCACTAACAGCTGTACTTTTGTTTCTATAAAATATGTTTATGATATTCAAAAACAATGTTTAGAATCACTTTCTTCATCGTGTTTATTTGTTTTTTCCTTTCAGAAGTGTTTTGGATGTAGTGGAATTCAAAAACCAATCAGCTGCTCTCATAATGAGCACCTTGCAGTCTGATATCAACAACTGCCTACAACGAACACAGCAATCCATAAAAACACATACTGCTCATTTTACATCAAGACAAAAGAAAATGGAAGACACCAAGGTAACCAAAATTTTACACTGATTGGAATGTTGTTTAACTCTATAAATAAATGACAGGGAAATATTGTTATGCCATTTGTTTTTGTGTCAAATACTGTGAAATCAAAAACAAGCTGTAGAGACATCTCATTGTTCATTTATTTGTGGATTAGTGTCATTACTTGTCACAATACTTCCCTTAAGATGCAGTTTTTCTGAGAAGAGAAAAGCGCTCTGGGCAATTAAAATTACAAGCCATGGTCAATCTTGTTTAAGTGCTTTTTCCACAAATGACAACTCACTGTTCTTATAGTTTTTTTTCCTGGAAAATTTGATGATGTGCATCCTGTTTAGATGCTTGGCCCATTTGGTTAACCTAAAGGCCTATAATTTCAATGCAAACTTATTCTTCACAATAAAAATATGTTCTAAATTTTTTTGCATTCACCTCCAAAAAGATTTACTTGTAAAAGCATCAGAGTTTACTGTGCCCCAAAAGGCATATATTTAAATACTTTGTAATAGAAACCCCTATTTATTGTAAGGTTTTCATCTGCAGGATTATCAGCCCCAGCCAGAGCCTCTTTGCTGATGGGGGTTTCACATGGCTTATCTAATGTGAAATCGCCATGTGGTATATAGTTTCATTAAACGGTGATCAAGAATGCATTAGTTCAAAACAAGAAAAGGCAATGGAGCTTAAGCCGCCATGCATCCAAGTGCAGCAACTTTAAAGAAGTTGTTGGCGTGAGACAATTTAAGAATTAGAAGTCTTCCTCATAGACACAAGTCCCATTAGCCAGATAAAAGTTAGCCATGCAAAAAAGGCTTTAGTCTTTGCACTTGACAAAATAAAATGGAAACAACAATACTCCTCACCAAATAAAAAGATCAGAGAGAGTGTGAAGTTCTAAGAAAATTGGTCACTTTAATCATTGAGACCAATATAAAGCTCACATAATGTCTACATTAGCATAACATAATAAGCACACCAAGTATTCCAAAATCATTGTGCATGAAACAGAATGGCTAGACAGTTTCAGATATGAGAGTCCATATAAAGATGCTGACCACATACTATACCCCCATAAGCTCTTATAGGTCACAACTCTCCTCTTTTCTATAGGGGTTGGTTCAGATGTTGAGAGTAGGTATAAATTAGCATTACGAGCAGCTTGGTGGGAGCATGTGTGTGCAAGGTTGCATTTAATGTAACATGCACATGGTTCTATGTTCACTCTCAAGTTACCTCATGAAGTCCTCTTCAGAAAGATACAGAAAGATGTATAAGATGTATAAATGTCATCCAAAAGAAAATCCAAAATATAATCCAAACAAAACTTCTCTGAAGGTTTTGGCTTTAAAACATGCACCTATTTCTTAATTTGATCAGGGCCTATCGTTTGGCAAGGACAAAGTAAACAATGCAAACTGCCGACGCTATCAGTTTCTTATGGGCAATGAAGTGTAATTTGTTCCATTTACACTTCACAACAGCATCAGATGGGCTTTGTCAGTGCTGCATGGAGTAATTAAACCTGAAATCAATAGCAGGCATTTGTCATGTTTACAGCCCCTCTTTCTGCTGGGTTAAACTCATCACTTTAGTGCTGTTCTGTTTTACTGCAGAGACACACTTCATTATGTCTGCAGGTAGAGTTGAGATATTCACCAGTCGCACATCCAATACTTGGGAAACAATGTTCAGATGAAAAGGGGACACGCAGAGAGACACTTACTCATTGTAATTTATTTGCTTGATTTCCCTGAATAGTGTCCAGTGTTGTTTGCCAGTTATTTCTTTTGCTCTAGTTAATAGCACAAAAGCAAAATTCATGTATTCTCTGGTATTCAGGCATAACAGGTCAGAATTTACTCAGAATGACCCTCCAATAAACCTTCCTTAGAGCATGTAAAATATTTCTTCGATATCTCTCCATCGTACACTGCATATTGTGAGAGTCATGGAAACAGTGATCTATTTGATCACTCATTATGTATTTGACATCCATATTGTACATCATGCTGCCTCAGCAGCTTTTTTTTCTGCTGTAAGTTGTGGTACCTTGCCTCTGCTATTGTGGCTATGGCCTTGCAAACGTGATATCAGTCCTCATACTAACACAAAGCGACTAGTGAATGCTACCAATTTCTAAGTAATATACGCAAATACTTGATTTGAAATTCCCATGTCCTAAATGTTACCAGGTCAAAGACCATGGCTCATTGGTTTAGGGTTAGGATTCTTGCTTTGGTGTGGGACGTCCCGTGTTTAAATCCCTATAGCCTTTTTATTATTTGAATGGCAAGGTAGTGTAGTGAGTAGAGAGTCTTTCAACTGGAGGACCAGATTCAAGCTTCTGCCTTGCTGAAATGTCCATGAGCGAGATACTGAATCCTACTCCCTATTATTGTTCTGTCGCTGACCCTTCACTCTGACTTCCCTGCAGAGGTGGTTAAGTGAAAAGAGAACCAATCAAGGACCACACTATTATTATTTCAATCAACTTAGTCAATGTTTTGTTTTCATGTGTTTATAGGAGGCACTAAAAATTGCACTAAAGGAGAATACAGAGTTGGCCCATCAATACAGAGATCATCAGAAGAGCCTTATGATGGCCAAACAAGAGGCTGTGTGTGTGTTCAACGAAAAGAACCGTGCAAAGGAATGTTTTTATTATCACACACAGGTAGGCTCTTCCTTTGTTTACTTGCATCCCCTCGGCCTCTGTTTTTTAAGTGTGCTTACTTTTATGCCTTACAGCTTCTACTCTATTCTATTCTATTCTATTCTAGAGTGAGAGAGTGGCTGGAGTGCTCTGCCTTGCATGGGCAGTAATTTTAGGATGGTTTTAGTTGGGCAACCAATGAGGAGGTTACTGCAGCAATCTAATAGTGATGAGATAACTTGAGTGGAGGAGGATGATGGATGTGACATAATGTAATGTTGGCTATGTAGTCTTCCCACCCAGGGGAGTGAGGTGGGAAGTTGATGGTACATGTAAATACTATATTTATTTGAAGGTGGTGCAAGGAAATATTTAATTATCTTTGTGTTACAAGTTAGCCTCTGTTTAGTATCAATGGGTTAGAGACCCATAGAAAACACACAAACACTTTCAGTGGTAAAATAGTACCAGAGGGCTTCACTAGTTGAGAGAGACAACTCAGCAACATTTAACTGTTTAATCTTTATAGTTTGTGACACTATTTAACTGAAATAGAATCGCAGATGACAACCATAACACCAGGAAGAAACCACACTGCTTCTGCCACAAGCAATACACATTATTTGTCCCAAAAATGACTAATACCTTTACTTGAGCAATTCCTCATCTAACTGCATGAATGTTATCAAGTGAGAAATGCATGCAAAAATAAAATCCGGTGGACAGGATTTGCCACGCTCATGATCAAAGCCTGATTTTCTTTTACTCTGGATTCAGCCCTCACATTTTTGTTTGTTTCGACTCTGCACTTGTATAACAGCAGCCTCTCACCAACAGTGTTTTGTGACTAAATTTAGTTTTATAACAAGCTTATAATCAACAATATGTTTCTGAAATCTAGCATGCATGCCTATGATGTTTTGATCTCATTTATACTATTCAAATGCTCCTTTTCATTTTTTACACCTTATAAAGTTGGTATTTGATATCACAGTTACTTATTTTCTGTCCTTAATTGATTTGTTTATAACTGGAAGTAACCTAGGTGGCTGCTAACATTTAACTTTGTCAGGATAATTTGATAGCTCAGAATGATAGTGCATGGGTATGACATGCCTCACACCAGTCATGTTAGCAGTCTTCACTTGTTTGGAGAGCCCATGAATTGGTTGATATTCAGCAGAGGGAGCAAATGAAAGCCATTGCTTAAGTGCCCTTGAAATATTACCTTGACAGCAGGCATCACTGACATACAGTACAAGTGACAATTTTAAAATAATATATATTATGCTTCCAAAACAGCTACTATGCGTTTTGCCTTAAAGACATATTGACACAGAATACAGAAATGCAAAAACGATGTGTGTTAACTAAGGTTTCAACTCCTCAACATTATGAATACCGTCCCTGAAATCACAGATCCATATACTGCTTAGAGTGAATGAGTATGAAATTATCTGCCCTGCCATTTAGCCTGAGCCATTTGGAAAACTGAAAAATCTTTAAGATAATCCATGAATGTCTTAAAATATAACTGCCCAAAATTGTGACTAGAACACTTTTAAGCCTTAACAGCACATCCCACAGTTCATTTTCACATGTTAAAATGTGCCTTTAATGGACATCTAAGTGTTTTGGCTACTTTTACTTGGCTTAACAGTTTCATCCAGCCAATACTTTTATCAGGTAGTAGATGTGCTGGCAACACTAAAGTGGCTTCGATGGAAATGAAATGCTTGTCAAGGGAAGAGATTCTTCATTATTCTAAGCCCCCAAAACAGAGGAAAGACAGCAACTCTCAAGAATAAACTGTAACACTGAATGTCTTCAGTGCATAGTACGCTGTGTTGTTAAAACAGGCTTAGTATTTAATATTGTGTGCTAGTCAAAGCTTGATGTGTTTGGGATGGAAGTCCTTTTCTTATTTCTTTATTCTCCAATCAAGAGATAATTCTGGTGGTTCATCTAAAAGTAGAATTAGCGATTATTAGTGGAAGAAAGATAAGGAGTGGGAGGCAGGTTCATCAAATACATCTACACTGATATATCACTTCATCCAAATTCAACAAGCGCAAATACATTCAAAATTAACTGACAAAATTGTCTTTTGTAAATGAGAAAAAGAAGCATGAATACATAGCTCTCGCCGCTATGTATTGTGGTTCTCAGAAGTGTCCTCTTGATTCTACTGTACATATAAGCATTGCTTTGTTTATGAGGATGCTTTCAGCTCTCAGGTTTTAACAGGGTACACCATAAAGAGCATTCTTGTTATTGTTTTTCCTTCTGGAGCTGATGGCTGAGCTAATTCGCTTTAGTTTTCAATGCACTGGGGAACACATTGCCAAGCAATGATAAGCTTTGTAGGAAGAGTAGAGAGATGGAGGGGGAAGAAAAGCAATGGCATCTATCAGAATTTAAACCTCTTTGCATGAAACTGTGTTCAAATAATAAAGCAAGCAGCATGTCTTTCCAAGAGACTAGGAATAATTTCTGGTTTCAGTGGGGGGTTCATGACTCTGTGTGTATGTGTAAAATATGTCTTGAGGGGATTGGTATAAAGTTAAACTGGGTGAAGTAGAAATATTTTACTCATCAGCTTTGCAGTCACAGAGTTTGCCTCGGCTAGAACAAAACTGCTGAAGCATTTAGAGAAAATTAACCCCCCATCCTGGCAGCCAGATGTGACTGGATTCTGATGAGTGCACACGAGTGGGCAGAGAAACCAAGAGACTGTGAAATTCCTGTCAGGCCCGTGTACTGCAGAATGGGCTATTGACTGCTTTCTCTATTCCCCTCCATCATTCTTCTTGAACACTGCCATTAATTTCCTCTCCTGCCTTACCAATTCCTTTTCTCTGCCTTCTCTCCCCCTAGCTCTCTTTGTTGCAGAAGAGGATGCACAAAGCAATGGTGAAATACTTCAAACAACGCAGACTCTACAGCCAGGCTGAACTGGACCACTGCCAGGCTCTTTCTCAAGAGACCAACCAGAAAATAAAAACAGTCCAGGTATTTGTACATACGATACGATAGAAACCTGCACAAAATTGTCATCATTCAGTTAAATGGTAAATGGTAAATTCCTTTATTCAACTTTTATCCTTGTCTAGGTATTCTACTATATGGTAGAATATTCTTTTGCATAGTACAGTAACTCCATGTTATGCCTGGCATTGTTGGAGCCTCATCCAGCAAGTTAAAAAATAGTCAGCCTTATGCCTCCTTTGCCAAGCAAGGGCAGTCAGGCAATACCACAGTAAAGCATCCACCAGGGCTATGTGCCTCACTGCCATAGTAGAGTTAAAGATGCCGGTCTTACTCTATACATCCACTCATCAGAGCCCAGACTGATGTGATGGATGATGTGTCTGCGAGTGTCTATGCAGTGACCCCATGTCTGAGGCTAGCTCTGCCTCTCCAGATAACTCTATATACAGAACACATTCATTCTCTTTGGTTGGCTATTCACTGCATTAACATTTGATTGTGGTTCCTGTTTATTGGGGACATATTGAGCTTGCAGCTAATTCGGACTGAGTTCAATTACACCTCATGGAAGATATCTATGGTACAACTTCTTCTGTGTGAGTAGAATAACCTTCTGTCTGCCATATTCTGCAAGGTTGAGAAGTAAGGATCTTCAATTAGGCGATAATCGGTGTCTAATCTCTACTGTGATGTGAGATGAGGTCAAAGCGGACAGGGGGACAGTGATGAATCTTTATGAAATGTCCTGTCCAGCATTACCGCAGAGGCAGGCGACATGCAACCATACTATGGAACGCTCTCATTTCTTGTAGTTCCTCTTTAACCTAAGTCAAAGAGTCGGACATCTCATCTCCCAGACTACAGCCATGTTTGCAAATCTGTATTTTTCCTGTAAAAAAATATTTTTTTTGTATTGGTGGTTATAAAGATGTTCACCAAAAATCATTTTCAGCTGGTATGGTTTTATAAGATAAGGCACACATGGGAAGATTTGATTAGACATTTTTCAGGGTTGTACCTAGTAAAAAATACTATTAAGTGATTTCCCTCTCAATTCCTCCTCCTTTGACTGCTGACATGTTTTTTTGATGCGTCTGGTCCAGACATTACAGGGAGCAGCCATGTCTCAACGGCCCTGCCTGAAAAGGCCCCAGCAGATCACAGCTCAAGGCAGGGAGGAGTGGGGCACAGAGGGGGAGGAGCTATCAGAGAGCTGCAGAGTGTGAAGGACAAAAGAGCTGGTGTATTCAAGCGCACCGCACCGTCACCCGTCACAGCCCAGCACAGGGTCCATCAGAGCAGGCAGCTCTCACTTTAAACAGGCTACTCGTGAACAGTCCATATGCGCAGCTCAGGGTCCATCCTCCAAAAAGTGCACACATAGAAAGACCTCTATGAATAATAGCAAGAATAAACACAGACTCTACAGAATTACCTAAATGTAAAGACCTGCAATCTTGTATGTGAGCTGAAGACCCTCAAAGAAATGCACACTAACCAAAAGAGGCAATATGCGGATAGTGCACATGCAGTACCTATTTGAGGAGGTCATGTGCTAAACACAAGAACCCCAAGTAGTGCATAATTACATGATATCAGAATATCAACATCAGTTGCCAATTTGTAATAAAGAAATCAATAGAACTGATTCAAAATGTACAAACTGGAGTTAAACCAGACTGAATCCTGATGAGGCCTATACTAATCCATCATGTCCACTTAACCCCACAAGCAGAACATAAGAGAGGTCAGGTTAGCACTTTCACGGCTAAGGCGTGCTTGAATCAGAAGCCAAATGGTACTTTGCTC
>OOFE01035485.1:20948-31653 GCA_900323365.1 Monocentris japonica | reverse complement strand
GAGAGAGGCAAAAGAAAAGAGACGGAATGAAACGCACAGATCCAAACAGTCTGGGAGGAAGGCAGACACAGGCGAAGATTAAAAGCAAGGAGTTCTGGATCTTGGATCTCGGTTTGATGGACAGAAAAACTCCCCAGAGCAGAGGAAAGAACAGATAAAAAAAAAAGACAAATGACAAGAGCTGATAAAATGTCCTGAGTGGAGAGGGAGGGAGGAGATGAAGCATTGTGACTTTGACAAGAACTTTGATGAGGACTTAAAACAGCAATGAAACGTAATGAAGAATCTAAAATGGTTTGTTGCTGGAAGGGAGAGGTGTGCTCTTGGTGTTCAAACGGCTAGTCTGAGGAGTCAGATTTTCAAAGTAATTTTTCTGATTTTATTGCGTTAGCCTGCTAGCCCACTAGCATTCAATTCAAAGCTGCACTGGGTAGGATTTTTCTGTAAAAGTGCACACATTTATCAGTCTAAATCACAGAAAGTGCTCTGCAATACAGGAGAGCGACCCTTCCCACCAACTGAGATGCTGCAGATTCACCCTAACTGTCTAAACTCTGCTGTTGGGTATGGCGGTCATTGGTTGGTCAGTTGTCTCCACAACCAGGAAATGACGCATCGAAACTTAAGAGCAAAATACAGCCGTGAGCGTGAACCTGCCGCAAAAAGAAAACTTTCTCCTTCTCCACCGACCACTGAGAAGGAGAAATTCACATCTGAGGCGTGTACGGTTTACTGACGTCATGTCACATGACTTCTGAGTAACGACGAACTTTCAAAAATTCAAACAATTATCTCCCGCTGCCACTTGGGGCCGCCAAAGTGCGAAGCGGTGAGGGACACATACAAGCATGCACCAATAAATAAGCATGTATCCACACACACACACACACGCACACATACAAATACATACACTTGAATGCACACCTGCACACATTCACAAGCTTTCTCTCACATGAACACACACATACACACTTTTGCAGTCTCTGTTTCTCTTCTCTGATAATATTGAGGACATCCTGTACAGTGTACAGCAGTGTAACACGTTAAAATAGAGGCCGGGGTTACATTTGTTTTCCACATTGCAGTAAAATCGACTAGATCTTAAATGCATTCTGAGTCTGAGTTATATTTCCTAACAGCATTTCTCTGACTTTATAACATCGGCTTTTAGGTCAAATGTTCTTCCCAGGGGAGGGACGCCCCTGGACCTCTCTACATGACATGGCTTTGCACTTCCTACCACCACAGAAATATAGGGAAACCTTGGTGTGCAGTGCAATACTTTCTCCTGATTGGATTGCATTTCTCTGACCCTGCTCTAGCGGTAAAGACGATAGCCGCAGTATTTTCCTCCAAACAAAGAGAAGAGCAAGAGGCTACTCTTTCTGCCAATCAACCAGAAGATAAAAAGCAAGGACAGTTGAGCTTTGTCAACACAGAGACACAACTCAGAGCAAACATAAAGCCTGGACAGTGAATATAATGTGCCATTCCTCTGTGAGTCTGGGCTTCGAAATACTGAGGCAGGAAATTGAATCTGAAGGGTTTCTGGAGCACTATAGGCTGCATCCTTTTTGAAAACAACGATTACCTGACATTCTTTACTCAATATTTCAAAAACACATTTCATTCTTCACTCAGGATGTTGCTGCTTTGTAAATGAAGGTCTTAAAATAGCTAGAAAATTAAAGTAATATACGATACAGAGGTTTACTTTCATGATAAGCGCTAGAATAGATGAAGAGCTGACATGTCTGCGATGAAAGATATCTCATTTTGGAACAGAGCTTTTCATTTCTTAGACCGGGTTTCTTAGGTTTTTGTCACTTCTTGGCTTGATTTGGACGGAGTGTAGCGAATCAAAGCAAATGCTTACTAAATGCCAACTCAATGCCATGAAATCTCAGGAATAGCAGTTGAAATGGTTAAATAAAAAAGATCATTTCTTCTTGTGCTGCTATAAAGAAATATTTCAAATGTTTTTTCGATTTTTTTTTTTTTTTTTTACCTTATCCAGGGACGGTTTTTGCTGAGAATGCGCTCTGTTTTTCAGCACCGTGCTGCTTCACATTCACAACAACCACAGTCGTCTGCTGCTGGCCCGAGTAGCTAGCGAGTGCCTCACCAGTCTAGCTCATGAGGTGGGGCCTGCCACTGCCACGTGGGGCCGCCAACGACCAAATTACAGAGAGTCACATGGTGCAGGTGCGAGCTTTAAGGGCACCTGGATGGTAGTTGATGAGGGAGGGGAGAGCGTTACTCGTTCACTTCAACACAATAATTCTCCTTCTTTTGTTTATTTCATAACACCACCAGCATTTGAACAACTTGCCTTGGGCGATGTCCTCACTGCCTGGATGTAATAACCCGTTTTATGACTGAACCAGTTTTTGAATTTGCGAAGAAATACCCACTTCCTGAATTGACTTCATTAGCTTGACCCTGACCTCGGCTGATACTTCTTCATTTCCAGTCTTTCCGTACAAGGACGTGTCTGTCTGGCGGGCAGCGGGTTTTTTCTTAGCAAAACCACCACCACTGAAATCTGCCTACATCGACAACCCTTTATCAAATAGTGTTTGTCAGTGTGAGACGTCTCCTTGACCTCTCCCACTGAGGAGGTAGCTATTAGGTCAGACCGTATGAATCTGATAGCTACAGTATATGCTTTAGTAAGACCTGGCCTTCACCCAACTGTTTTATCCGTAGAGCCTTACCCCGGGGCTCCAGACGCTCAATATATTGACGTCTCTGTGAAGAGCGGACACCCGCAGGTATGGGGGTATAAAAAGCAGGCAGACCTCATCCGACTGATGCTGAAAATACAAAAGTTATAACAGAGAAGCCAAATGGGTCAATATCCATCTGACTTGTCCTTGTCCTGATATCAATTTGTTTTATACAGCCCGTTTCAGCCAAGCAATCTGATTGGTCAAAGGTGTTTTCCATCTCGTTGTAGTTAGCCATCTGTCTTGCTTTCTCCTGTATTCAGACAGTACACGTTTGAAACCGTTGTATAAAAGCTGTGATTCCACAAAGGGAATCTCAACCTTTACCCTGGGTTTGGGCATGTTGGTGATGCTGATGATACCCGTGATCACCAGGAAGAACATATTGGATATCACTGCTGTGGGTAGGTTGGGGTTTTGCAGCACCCATTCATTGTGATTTGTCCTGTGGTAAGATGTTTGCTGTAATAATGTCTATTTATAGTTGTGTTAAGAAACAAAAAAATGTTATAAATCCCCTTAACTTGTGGAAAACCTGTCAAATACTAATCTCCATTAAGACACTAGCCTCTTGGTTTCCAGTAGACCACTGTGACACTTCTTACAAATCAAAAATACTTTCTGTGTATTTCATTGTTAAATAGTTAAAATAGTGCTTTTCTAGTGTTTTTCTTCTTTTTTGAGTGTTGCCAGACATGGGTGAAAAATGTTATAAAACGCTGCTGTCATGTGAAAACCAGTTTTTCCACGATTTTCACATTTTAACATCAGTTGAAGGATTCCCTGCTCCTAGCTGGGTTTATGAAACCTTTTCAAAGCCCATTCGATAAACTCAAGCGTGCATGGTGGTCGAGCTGAAAACAACCTCTGGTCAGTTTGATGAAAGTTTGATGTATTATGCATCTCGCGCTGTGTTCTGCCGTTGAAAATATTACTCTGGTTGGCTATAATCCAATTAAATCCAAATTTTGAAGTCAAATGCGATATCTCAGAATATTTTTGAAACCCTTCGCTGTGTCTTGCTGCAATTTGAAGTGCAGTTGAATGGTTTAAGAGGGATTTGTTGGTATCTGACCAGGCAATATGTTTCAGCCTCGGCCTACAGTACATTGTCCCAGCAGTTGTACTAATTCTGCTGCTGGGACAAAATCTAATGGCCATTAATCAATACTAGACAGAAGATGTGCATGTCACACTCGGTATCTTTCTCTCTCTCTTTTTCTCACTCTGGTGTTTCTGGGCTTCTGGGCTTGTCATGGTTCACTACACATAGCACACAGTTTAAAAATGATGGGATTACTGGACGCTCAACAAAGTGGAAAACCAATGTCCAACTGCACTAAAGTGTATCAGTCTTTTTTTAACCTTTATTTACCATGGGAATATTTGAAGACTGTATTTTTATCAACCAAGATTTTTTTACCCTCATTCAGTAGAACATGTTGTCTTGTCTCTGACACGGCATTTGGTGTCACCATCGTGCAATTTGTCAGAGGACACATGGAACATGTCAGGCCTTTGAACGTACTAGTTTGAAGTTTGTTTGGTCCATTTGTGTGTGTATACTGCCACCCAGTGGACAAATCACGTTCTTGTTCTTCCAGTAGTCCTGGTCCTAGTACTCCACCACCATTCCTGCATCAGTTCATCACAGTTACATGTGACAGCTTCAGATAAAAGATTATAAAGCTTCAACTTGCCTCAGTGGTTGCAAATTATTTATCACTGCTAAAACAAAACTGTAATTTACTGTTGAAAATACACCAATTCTTTAATCTTTAGACGTATTTTGAAGAGAAATTACACTTTGACTTGCTAGCTTTTTTGCTGCTGCTGGTTTTAAAATCACATATAACCCAACGTGTATAGGATACTGCCTGTAAAGATCAAAGGAGAGTTAAATGTCTGGGAAGGCAAGCGTCCGATCTCAAAGAGCAGACTAGAGAGATGGCAGCACAGTTAAGCATTGACAGTATGAAGAGTTAGATCATGGAAGGAAGCTGCAATATACATTTTTAAAACTGACTCATAAATGCACCAAAATCTTTCATTTACACTTGGAGATGAATGCATCAGTTACAGGAATGAAAAAGACAAAGCAAGGCCTCCGTACACAATTGTGCTTTATTGACAAAAAGAGATTGTACAATTTCTACTGTTGATTGCAAAAGCATGAGTCCATCACCATTCCAGCTAGAATTACTGAATGGCACAGTGCAATTCACATCGTCTATCTACACACTGTTTACCCTGTGCATGGACAAGACAGCTGAAAAGAACTGGCAGACGACTGCATGAGATTGATATTGAATGTGGCTCTTGTCGCAGATATGGCATTTAGATTGAAGGCATATGGTAGCAGACAGAAAAAAAAAGGTGTGACTGTGATGAGGGGAGGTGACATTTTCTTCCCTAAATAGAAAGGAGAGCCATGACTGACAAGAAAAATGTAATATGTATTTCAGTGCTCATGTGCACTTTAGGCCACATAGAGTGCAAATTTTCCAATGCACCCAGACTCTAATCTGATAGGAGGTAACAGTGATCATTCAGGGGAAAAAAAAAAACTTTGCAGTGAGCATGAGGGATCGTTGCCATACATTTGCCACAAAGACCATGAATGATTGACAGAGACTTCACCGAAGCCATAAAACAAAGACAAAGAGGACCTGCCCTGGGATTTGTGCATTGCAAAATCTGGGCAGTGGTCGTAGCAGAGGTACCAAATTAGACAAGTTAAACAAAAATTGATGGGCAAGGGGAAAATTCTGGCAAGTGAAACCACACAATGTGAAACCACACAATGTCCTAACCTTGATAATATATCGGTCTTCACATTAGGTTGTCCCTTCACCAGAGAAGACACAATCACAGAAATGAGTGGAAAGAAATGCCTTCACCCTACTTGAAACTTTGTTGTGCAACAAAAATAACCCAGAATGCATTTATTTGGGATTTTTCATTCAACGTCTACACAAAATATATCAAAGTGAAAAAGTAAATTTGAGCATCTCATACAAGGTGCAACAGGGAATAGGTGGTGATGGAATTAATTTGAAAAAGTAACCATCTCCCTTGTTAAACGCTTCAAATTTCAGTGAAAAAGCCGCTCAGCATTCGATACCATACATCACCCAGACTTTTAAAGGGTAATTCTGGTGTATTTACACCTGGGCCTTATTTTGACATATTTTGGGGTCTAAATGACTAATAGGTACAACAAGTTTTGAAATTGGTCCTTTCTGTTTTTGGTTAAACAAAGGTCTATCTCTGTAGGGATCCTTTCAGTAATGTTGTCAGACACTTCAAATAACAATCTGAGCCCGTCAGTGGCAAAAACAAGCACTTTTAGTGGACGTACTTAGATCGGGCGCAGCTGCCCCAAAGGATTACGTTGCAGCCACTGCAGCCCGTTTCGCGGCTGCCGGCTGAGGTGATCTACTGGATCAATTCCAAAACGTTTTGTACCTATTAGTCATTTAGACCCCAAAATATGTCAAAATAAGGCCCAGGTTTAAAAATACCAGAATTATCCCTTAAGTTGTAGTGTGAGTTTTCAACAGATGTTTCCGCTTAAATGGACAGGAATCACCAGAAAGACACCTCACTATGCCCTTAAACTGAAGTCTGAGTAATTGACATGAGAGGAAATATTTGAAGCTTTGTGGCATTTTAGCCTTGAAAAAACAATTGAAGTGAATACTTTGAATACTTTGAATACTTTGACTAGAATTTGCTGTCATTTAAATTATATACATATTTATAAAAAGATCTGATTTTTATGATACTTTACAGAGGTCTCTGACAAACAGTCCTAATTTAATGTACAGGAAGTCATTTTGTAGCACGACCAAATGTGCTAAAACTCAGGAGACTCCATTATTTTTGGAGCAACTGCATGTATATCAGCTATTCCTGGATTGCTGCTTTGGCTGCATACTTCAATGTTTACTGTACAAAAGTATACATCCTGTGAAGCAAATGCTGTGTTAATTCATGTCTTGGTTAACTGTTAGAGAGAGAAGTCTATTAATATTGAGGTAAATAATAAGAAACTTATCATTAAGCATTATATTATATATCTAAGTTATATTTGCACGTAATCATCCTTACTCTTAAAGTGAGCATTAAGCACAATAAGATAGTGTGCAAAAAAAACATGTGGAAGGACCATAAGGCTGAAACACTTTTCCTATTAAGACAGATGTAAACCCTGTGAACATAAATCAAAATATTAAATCACAATAAGTCATTCATTTTGAAATATTGTCTCATGGGTAACAATTACCACAAATTATAGTTACAATAGTTTACCAAATAGCAATAACAAAAAACAGAAAATAAAACAAATTCCTGCTCTACCCAGACAACAAAGAAATCCTCAACAAACAAATAAGTTGTCACCCAAAAACATGACTGTCCTGCTCCCAGAGATGACCTCCAAAGCAGGAGAGGGCATCAGTCAAGCTTCAGGGCAAAGCAAAGCATCTCAACAATGTGGCTGGCCAGGCACAAAGGCTAACTGGCTTTGTTTAGTCTATAGATATAGGTTTTCTGCACATGGATCAAAAAATGTAGTCTCGTGTCATCTTGAGGGAAGGCATGGCCTCGTTGACGTTCTGGTCCAGGCGGTGATACTCCACGGTGTTACGGGAACACAGACTCTCCCTCCAGCGACGACTCTGGGCCAGGAGGAAGATCTGATAGGAGGAGAGAAAGGGAGGGCAAAAGCAGAGAGTGGGGGGGGGGATTGAGATACACCATGGCTTAAATCTGATAGAGGTAGAAGTGCTGACCGAGTACTCAGCAGAAAAATGATCTCTTTGTAGACAGGCTAGTGAAAAAAGCAGAGCTTGCATACTTGGGACTCCATTCTTCCACTATTATTGATGCATTTATCCAATGTGGACGGCAGGTCAAAATGGACTTGCAGCCATACTACAAATAATGCTGAAAGTAATGTTTCATCAAAGTAAAGACCTATTCCCAAGGGACATTTACATTTTTCATAGAAATATGACAAACTACCTGTTTTCAGTGTTTTTTATGTAGAGAATCAGCTACTGTGTGAAACATTCAATTAAAAGACAGGAGCAGACGAAAAGCAGATTTGAATTTGATCACTCACTTCTAAAGAGAAACAATCACAGAAGTGTAACTGCTACCGCTTTGTGTAGAGCCAACATAACAGGCAGCCAATCAGGTGCCTGTTTGATGCAGAGCCATTCTTTTGCTTTAATTGGCTCACAGTCAGAGTGTACAGTGGTCAGCACAGACAAAGTCTGAGAACAGGCAAACAACAAAGACTGTACACAACTGAGGCATTCCAAAAAACGTTACAGGCCAATATGGCAGGTGACATTTGATTTATTTATCCGCCAATGACATATTTTACTGCCATTTGGTGCTTGGCGGGTGTTAATTTCAGACCCTTCGTGGGGACCTCATGTAATTAATGAATTACCCCCCGACCTGTGATTTGTGGAATGCATTCGCACAGGATCATGAAATTTGCTGACATCACCAGCACCCTGGATACAATTGTATATGGTCAAGATTTTGCAATTGATCATTCCCTGATTTAGCAAAGTAAGCCTTTTCAAATGTATTCAAAAACTTCCGTTATAGAGTCCACTATTGCATCCATTTTTCATGACAGGAAATCTCAAGAAGAAGAAGAAATCGGGTGCAAAGAACAAATTATGGCTGAAATTACAGCGGGTTCGCACAGGGTTGGTATTGATAGGACCTCTGTCTTCACCAAAATACAGTAGGTAATTTGTACTGGATTTTTTACTTTACAAATTACAGATACGACAGATTCACAGGGGATTAAAATCACAGACTATCTTCCCAATTTTTAGAAATCACTGGATGTCCCCAGGCAATATTAGTCCCGTGCAAATAGGGCTTAAGCTCCATCAATACCGCTGGCCTCCTAGCCAGTTAAGACGATATAAAGACGGTATGTGTATGATGAATGAGCAAAAAAGGATGGATGACAACATCAGGGAAAGTGTGTGGGTGTGCATGTGTGTGTATCAGTACACCAGCAGAAGTTCATGTCTGCAAGGCTGACTTCATGTCCACACTCACCTTCCTCTTGTTGTGGTAAGTGATATAGACGATGGCCACCAGGAAAGCCAGGATGACCAGATGGAAGAAGAAGTGAGAGTCCTCGTCCTCCGTGTTGTAGATATCGGTCGCCTTATACCGCGTCACCTCCATCCTGTCCAGGTCCTGCTGGCTGATGGCAGCCAGGTCTTTGCTCTGGTCGTTGTGGCTGCCTGGATTCATTTCAAACTCCTCATCGTTGCCGCCATCTGCGGTGTCATCCGTGATGTTGTTGTCAAAGCTGTACCCGTCGTCCTCGCCATCATCAGAGTAATCATCCAAGCTGGTGCGAGATTCTGGCTCTTCGTCAGTGATCTGGCGCAGGTCTGGAGCAGTGTCCTCAACTGTGGACAGGTTTTGTGGGCTGGTGGGTTTGGAGTCGGAAACAGGCACTGTTGGCTCTTTCTGGATAGGCTTGGACGGTTCAGGGGCTTTGACAGTGGTGGGAACTTCTGTAGTAGAGGCTAGAGCAACGCCAGGAACAACAGGCTTTTCTGTTAGTGCAACAGGATCTTCTTTGCTCAGGTCATTTGTCGCATTCTTGTTGCTGTCAGATTTTTCAGTCTGGTCACCATCTGAAGTGTCAATGATCATGACAGGATCATGACCAAGTTTGACATCAGAAGCTTTTGTCTCTGGAGGTATTGTATGTTCATCTTTAGGTACATCTGCAATGGAGTCTTCATCAAGGGTTGTATTAAGATTCTTGGCATCTGTTGAAGCAGCAGGACTCTGGTCAGGTGACACTAGCACCTTCTCGCCTGGTGTCTCATTTGCCTTCCGGGTTGTGGTGACGCTATATGTGGCCACCCTCCCTCCAGTTTCATTTCCTGTTTCTGTTGTCATTTCATCACTTAGGGGCACTGTTGTTTCCCTGTTTGGAGCTGTCAAGGTTAAAAATAAAAATTCACTTGAAACATTATTCATATAAAGTTATGTTTGCACAGTAAAAAACTGGACACATACTTAAATTTCAATCGAGAAGTGGTACTTTCCCCTACTGAACACTTAATGAATGCCACTTTCACAAATCAGATTAAATGCATGCTTCTCCAATGCCAAACATAGTCTGCTGGCCACTTCACTAGCCACCTTAAATAGGGCCTTCTAGCCCAGTATGTTCATTTATGATAAGAGTCCACATGCAAACAGAAAAACGTGCATACTATTAGTTTAGCCTTGCCCTTTTCACCCTTTATATAAACAAATATTTATTTTTCATAATTAATGGTGAAAGGCAGCTAATAATGTGTGCGACCTCATATGCAGACAAACCTAGAGAGGAGGGCGGGGCTCAAATCACTTTCAATTCAAATTACTTCAAAATTCATATGCTGAAAAGCATATGAAATATTATAACAACCGCTTAAGAAATAATTGAGAAGTGATGGTCTGTCAGTACCAATTGAATGCAGCTGCACCCTTGCTACAGATATCCAGATAGTCACACAACTACCTGTATGATCAGACCAACTCCGGTTGGGAAAATGAGCTCTCTCCTCTCCCTCTGGAACTGCTGTCTAAAATTCCCTTGGGTGAGGCAGTTAACCCTCCAGCTGCCTCAGAGAAGCTGCTCACTGGCCACTTGTGCAAAACAGTGGCTGTACTGTGCAGCTTCCAGGAGGGAGAGGGAGAGAGGGAGACAGAATAACCTTAACCTAAGCAACTGGATCTACTCCCCCCCTATACATAATATAGACCATTGCTGTAAATGAAAATATGTTCTCTTAGACAACTTGTCTATTTAAAGACCCAATGTGTTGCATTACGGTGTATTGAATTGTGGTATTATATTGAAACAAGGTCGCCCCAATATTCACTTTGTTTTCATTCATTGTACTGAAGACATTTATTTCACTCTC
>OOFE01035485.1:2500-16669 GCA_900323365.1 Monocentris japonica | reverse complement strand
GTGTTGTGTGGGGGGGGGGGGGGGGTGTTCGCCTCATCTTCCTATGCCTGGAACTCGAGGCCGAGACCGAGCTTGTGGCCACCGGCGTTGATGTTCTTGCCATCCAGGAGAGCAGAGAGTGTTAGCTTGATGCCTGAATGGGCAGACAGATCAAGACAAGGCATGAACAGATGAAGAGTTTCATTCCAAAAACAGAAAACATACATTTGAAAAAGTGTAAGTAAAACTAAGCTAGCTTTAAAGGATTTTTGTTCTTTTTCTGTTTTGGAAAAACAATCATAAATGTCAGGGATTTTAAAGCAAAAATACACCCATGAAATAGCGAAGAGCACCCCCCCCAATTGAGAAATAAGGGTATCTGCATGTTTCAAAAAGCTGAATTTAAGACTTTGACATTTTTATTGATACCTGGAAATTAATTTAAGACCAATTTAACAACCAAAATAAAGAGACAACGCAGGCAATACAATCTGTTTCTGACTGAACACAGGAAATGACAGTTGTGACGCTATAAATGGGCAGGATAAGAAAAAAAAAAGACACCAGAAAATTCATTGCAAAGAAAACATACTCGTGTCCTTGTCATGTGGGGTTTCACTAAACAGTCAAGTAGGGTCTTGACAGCTGAGTTAAAGAAACCAGACTGCACTCACCTGGCTTCAGAGTCTGAGTGTAGCCCAGGCCCACAAGGCTGGAGTTGTTCACCTTGGCCTGTGTAGCAACCAAAGCAGAAATGAACAGAGAGAACATAGCTCACTAAAATATCAAAATATCAAGTTGCTTCGGGGATAAATGACAATGCAACTGGTCATTTATCCCCGAAGCAACTTGATATTTTTAGGAGAAAAATGTCAAGACTGCGTGATGATAATCTATGTTGTGATCCGTGATCTGTAATGAATTTGGAAACTGACATTATGAGTTAATAGTCACGCTGCGGCGCACACACACACACACCTCCAAGTGGGATTCAAGGACTACCATAGATAGAGAGGACTAGCTTAGCATGGCCCGGCCCCTTATAGAAAGGATAGCCTCTTGCCCTGGTACACTTTGGCTCCTTCCCCCATTGCAAAACGACTTTTCAAATGGCATTTTTTTTGTGCTTTATTAAACAGCTTACAGCAGACTGGAAGAGAGGGTAGCACATGAGAGTAAGGTTGTGGGCCAGATTTAAACGGCATAACATCACAAGTGAGTGAAATGCATCTTAGTCTGCAGAGACACCCGGAACGCCCCATGAAGTGAGCTTCAGGAAAGACCCCGGCTAGCAGTGTGAACAGGAGCGAGTGAAAAGAGAATTCCCCCACTGGAGTCAATAAAGTATCACTATCATTTCATGCACAGATTAGGCGAAGCACCACTCACAGAGAAGGCTGCGTCGGCATCAATCTGGTACTTGGCAGCGATGCCAAAGCGGGTGTTGCTGTTTCCGGCGGTCCAGGCCAGGTTGACGGCCGTCTCCAGCTGGTCATTCACCTTCTGGTAGATGGAGCCACCAAACTCAGTGCCATCATTTCTGAGAAAATCCACAGAAGCACATTTTCAATGCTAATACTTTTGTCTCCCTACAAGTAGGATACATTGCCTGGTATCTTGTGTGTCAATTACTGTGTGTTGTATTGACCTTGCCAGTGGCTTAGCTGGGCACCCTGTCACCAGTGTAAAGCCGACATTATACTTAATCTGACCTCACATAGCCACATCAGTTGTAGACTGAAAGTGACAGGCCTGGCCAGCAGCACAGCAGGAGGCACCATTAACACTGTGCCCTGTCCATCCGTCCCTCCCTCTCTCTCTCGGTCTGTCTGTCACTACCTCCGTCTTCCTCCTCCTCTCTCCACTCCATCTTTATACCTGCCAGCTACACTCTCGATCTCACTTGCATTACAGTAAATCCCATCACCTGGGTGTAAAAATAACTGCCAGGCAGTCATTCGGCACCTGGGAGCCAGGCGGACAGCCAGACAGCCAG
Organism: Monocentris japonica; assembly: GCA_900323365.1. NCBI lineage: Eukaryota > Metazoa > Chordata > Actinopteri > Trachichthyiformes > Monocentridae > Monocentris > Monocentris japonica. Next base: position 14,694 of record OOFE01035485.1, on the reverse strand, counting down.
TCAACAAGCTAGCCAGTCAAACAAGGACAAGAGAATAGATAATAGAGCTAGAAGGCTTCTGTCTCGTCAAGAGTCTGGCCTGCAATTTGAGTTTGAGTCCCACAGGACAATCTCTAATACTGACAACACACAAAACCCTTGCCTGCCATCAGTATGTGAATAAATAAAGTTTTACGCACAGTTAAGTTAGGATGAAATAGAAAAAAAAAAGATTGATTGATGGTCCTCCTAGTCTAAAAACTTTCAATTTCAGAAAAATGAGGAGTAGTTTTTGTTCAGCAGTCCCCTGGAAAGCCATCGACTGCAGGGGAGTGTCGGGGTACAAAGTGTAGTATTCTCTATAAATGTATGTATATAAATGTCATTTCAACGTTACTGGCTTCCCTAAAAGTCACCCATTTCAAAGCCCATATTTTACCAACCCCACATGCATCCATCTACCGTTCCTTGCGGCCTTACACATTTGTGTGGAGCTGGAACTCGTCTGTCTTGAATCCCACAGCGAAGTTGCTCTGGGTGATCCTGTTCCTGCCGGCCTCGAAGGTCATCTGGTAGCCAGCCAGCCAGCCCTCGTAGCCCACCACCGCCACGCCGTGGATGGCCGTACCGTTGATGTCGTAGTCCACGTCGCAGCCGAGGTTGATGTGGTCGCGCTTGTAGCCCGTCTTGATCTTGCCGCTCTTCTTTCTGACAGAGGGGAGAGGACGTTCGAGAAGAAGATGAGTTTTGGTGCGGGGAAGCTAGAAACATCAGACTGCTGAGAGTTGTTACACTATGTTGTACTTTGGTTTTAACTGTTTCATAACACAAAATACAACAATTTTACACAATGCTTTTAGCCAACACACCTTATAGGACCATGTGTGCATTTCAAATCAGAGTTTTAGTGGCACACACAACCTAGTAAATTCCCCAAATGAGCCCAAGGTCAGGAGAGAATAGAGTGAAATAACATTTTGTTACTAGTTGTACTTTGATAGGGAGTGGGAACAAACTGAAGCATTAGTGTTTTACCTCCATATATCTATTTCCCTGTTAGTACAATTTAGCTCAATAGCTACAGCGTGGCACTAATGCTTCATTTACAGTATCGCACCAGTCATTTATCGTGTTGTACCCTATGATACCATAAGAAGGGTTTCCACCAAATGGCCGATGAAATCATGAAAATTACATCATCATTCTTCAGGCGCCTAAACACTTGATTTCATACTGAAATGTCCTCTAGTTCCCAACAATAATGTCCAGTGATGAAGCATCGTGATCCAGCCGTCCTCACCCAGTGTTTGGCGAGAAGGAGGAATCAAACGTCAGCTTCAGGCCCTTGGCCATCTGGGGAGAAGGGAAGGAGGAGGTTGAAATGAGCGTGGTGTAACAAAACAAGAGTAAGTAAAAAGTCTGATCAGCTGAGGGATCACTTGTTCATGAGGAGATGGTATGGCACTTTGTAAATGGCCTTATAATCACTGGTTGAATGGTGGGCCATGCTGAATAGAGAGAGAGAGGAAGAGGCAAAGATGATGTAAAATTCCATGACTTTCCATAACTAAGTTGAAACACTTCACTGACCTAAAACATTCTTCCTTCCTGGTTTGTAAATGTTTTTTTCACCTCAGAAAAGTTCAAAAGGGCTGAACAGGTTTCTGCTACAGCTGTGGGGAAAAACAAACAGCTGAACCCTCCATCTAAAGCAATAAATATGTGAAACAAGTTGTATTGGTATATTCCCATTTGTACAATTCCCAGATTTCCCAATATAATTTACCAAATTCCCTGACTTTCAACTTAGGATTGGTATAAAACTCAAAATCCCATGACGTTCCCGGAATTCCATGACCAGTGGGAACCCTGGTATGCAAAAACTCACAAAAGGATCCACCCACGTCATATCTTCTCGTGTTCTCGTGTGGATTCAACTTTTAAACCTCATTTTTAACGTTTTCCATTTGCTGCATGTTCGTCAACACGGTTTCATCCCCCCCCACCTGGTCCTCCAGGGTGATCTCGGTCCCCAGGGTGTTGTCGGTGTTCCACTTCTCTGTGAAGGTCAGGCCATGCTCCGCCCACTTGTACTTGGTCTCCAGGGACCCGGAAACCTTGCTGGTCTCGGTGTTGGCAGAGCCTGTGCTGGTGAACTCCTGCAGACGGGAGGGTCGGTGTCAGGGTCATACAGGTCATACAGTTAAAGAGGCGAGAGAGTGAAACAGGTTTTTGGAAGGGAAGCAGTCCTGAAAACCTTCCACCAAAACTGCATCTGAATTACACCTTTGTGCTGTCAAACTTCACTCACTGTGAATCTTCACACCTTGGCTGCAGATTTTCTCTCTTTGTATATTGAGGAAGAACTACAAGTCATTGCCACATAGAGCAGTGACAGAGTTACTGGAAGGGAAGGAACATTTGAAGTAGTAGCTGTCTATTCTATTTTATGTCTGCACGCTGTCATCTGAATCATAAACATTAATACATAGTTAGAAAATGAATCTAAGAGATTTTTTTTTGCAACGTGCTCTTTGAATGCATGCCAGTCAGGTAGCGTAGACCAGGATCTGCTGGCAGTGTTTAGGAGATCAGATAGCCAGACACTTCACTATCAGTCACACGGCACTCTGCAGTCAAGAGCCTCCTGTTGGCTGAGAGTGTCTGGCTGGAGTCTGGAGTGGCAGCTCTGATAATCTGATAATGGCGGCGACGACGACTTACCAGTCCATTCTCAGACTTCGTTTTCAAGTCCAGCTTGATGACACCAAAGCCTGAAAGAGACAATGTTTAAAAAAAAGATCAAAAGTATGTCTGAATGGCAATACAAATATAAATACACGGGGATAATATGATAGTAAATAGTAAAGATTTGCCTTCGTAAACACATTAAATCAAGACATCGATTAGTGTCTGTGAAACATCGATTTATCATTCTCCTACGCCCATTTAAACTCGGTGTGTGTATTGATTTGACGTGGCTTCTGAGAGACCAATGGCTAGATGGTTGATTACACAGATCCCAGCTCAAGCTTACAGCACCATTCCTGCCTCTACCCAGCATTTTATCCATCCATTGGATTCATCCGTGCACGCGCCATATGATGTAGAGATGTACCCTACCAACTTTCTGGCCTAATATTAATCCTAGCTTCCTCTCCACTAAACCACCCACTGATTTATCCATCTCCGTCCAGAGTTAGTAGTTCATACCATCCAGCACCCCAACCATCCATACAGTGGATCTTTCCACCTTTATGTGAACATATATATCAGTCTTAATCACCTAAATCACCAAGTGGCCCATCCCCACTAACTGAGACGCTGTAGAGTCACAGTATTTGCCCAAATTAAATTTACCAACGTTTCATTTTAAATGTACCTGAAAAAAAGTCAAGAGGGTGATGATATAAGATGCAATAAGTGCAACCCAATAATTTTGTTTCCCAAATAATCAAGACTAATAATTGTGATTGATAATCCTGATCACAATATCTACCATAACGGGGATTATCGTTTCAGATGTAAGCGAGGAGTGTTTCAGTCTGTGGATGATGAAATGTCCTTTATTCTCCATCCTAGGATTACACCTTCCATTCACTCATCTCTGGATAAATGTGTCTTCTTCCTCCTAGACCCATATATCCATCCACATGTCCATCAATCCCCGTCAAGGAAGCGCTGTCTGATTTTTTTTTGACAACCAAATGGCAAAGCTCTTTATTAATAGTTTATTTTCCTCCTTAGTGACTTGCTTTTTTTTCCTTACATGACCGCCCTTACCACAAACACACACCTGACACAAAGCAGTTTTGCTTGAAAACTGCTGCATTTAAAAAGGAGCATCAATCCAGGGTGCGGTTTTCTTGATGATTTTTCAAGAGCTGTCTGATTCCCACGGCAGAAAGAAAAGCTCCATCTTGGCCTGAAGCCCTAAAGGGAAGACTAACTTTCACCACCGTAATGACTCAGCCTTCGTGTCAGTTACCAGTCCTCAGCCAATAGTATTTCATGATTTATTTTTGGGATTTTTAGAAGTTATTCAGCTACATCAGTTGTGTTCCCCATAAAGCCCACCGCCATCTGAGTTCCCAAGTACACAGTATTTCCTGCTGCTTCCTGCAGGCGTCTTACCCTCCCCAACCTGCCAATACCACAAATAACCTGAGACCCTATGGGAAACACAGCGTCTCTATAATCATGGGGTGCAGGCCTGTCTCCGATGCTCCCTCACAACTAGAGCAGCAATATGCTTCATGAGCTTGGATGAGTTACCAGGACAAGAAGCTAAATTTCACATTTGGGTCCTGGGCCGAAACGTTTAAAAGGAACCCATGGTCTACCCACAATCAACCCCACAACATCCCCACCACAGCTAATGTGTATCCTTCAATCAATAACCTTGAGTCCTGTCGAAATGTCCCCGAGAAAGACACTGAACCCCGTCCTGATCACACATTGTAAGTCAGTCTGGATAAGCGCTAAATGTCTCAGCTAAATTCTTTAATTGTATTTTTTGTGCACGTGCAACCCCCAGGTGACACTTTCTGTAGAGTAATATTAAAAAAAACTGTAATTTCTGTTGGACATCACTGGTATTTCAATAGTCTCAAACAACCCCGGCGTATGCTGCTCTCCTGTTGAACACTTACTGCCAGTACTACAATGATTCAGCCTCAATGGTCTCCAGCGGTCTGGAGTCACGAGTCTAATGCTACAACCGGGAATTCCCAAGATATTCACTGGACCTCGTTCAGGAAGCCTTGGAGCACAGCTGTGTGTATTCACAAACACACCCCAAGGACATCCACTCCAACTGCGGGCTGTCCTAGGCCTCAACATGTGTTCAGAGCTGTAGTTAGAGGTAGGCTAAATACAGCAGTTGGTTTGAATCATTGGCATAACAGTGCATTTCTGCAGCCGTTTTCCATCCGATGAAGGTTTTTGTTTTGTTTCTTTTAAATTCAACTGTCAACACAAAATGGCACAAGTGAATGCAGCTGACCAGTGAGTGACACAAATAGGCTTCAACTACAGCTGTCAAAATGCTGATTTAGCACAAAAAGTGGGTGAAGGCTAATTTACAAAGACAGTCCTACAGACTTTTTTTGCAACATGGAAAAACCTTCATTAAAAAGGTGTGTAACCTTGTAAGATCACTCTTAAACGTGCAATGTGTAGCATTTTAACATCAATAAATCACACTGGCAAGCCTCTACACTACACGGTGAGCCACTAAGTCAGGTTTTGTGGGAAATCTGCTGACTGCTTTACAGCAAAAAAAAAAAAAAAAAACAGAAGGAGGGTGCTGTTCTTCCAGCGTAAACAGAGCTAAAACTGGAAGAGTTGCTCTCAATGGCAGATGGTGGAACAAGAGAGAGGCCCATATTTATGCTCTTCAGTTAGCAAAATAGAAAACCTTTGACTGAAAAAGCAAAGATCCTTTTTTTTTTGCAGGAAGCAACAGGGTCTTAATTTTGAGAAACACTAGCACTAACAATGCTGCTGGTGTGAGATAGAGGCTGCCAGTCGTCTCGGCCATGGTCTCATTAGACACAGCACCTTTAATTATCCACTATGTTGATGAAATGGGTGAAGATGGTTCTCTGCTCAGTGCTCACCGTATCCCTTGGTGAAAACATCCCTGGCAGACTTTCCAAGGTCAATGTAGGTAGGAGGTACAGCCATTATCTGCAAGCATAAGAGGAGAGATCATGGTGAGCGATGTGATTAGGAAGACAACGAGGCAGAAAAACAAAACAAAAAAAAAGGAAATCAGTAATCTCCCATTAGAAATTACTTGGGGTTATATGGCCCGAAAAAAATAAAAAATAAAAAATAAAAATCACATCCCTGGTATGGTTTGTGCTTTTGGACAGTGACACAGCAGAGGAAAAGGCACAGTATCCACACTGTAAAAAGGGAACACACTGACGGATCAGATGTGATGGTAATTGGGGAGAGAGCCGTGCTGGAGGAGGACGGACGTGGGAGCAACTGGAGGTCACTGATGGATGGGAAAGGTAGGAATCTGAAGGCGGCATGTGCTGCACGCAGGCGCACACACACAGAAATGCTCACACACACACACACACACACAATAAAACAACCAATATCATTAAAAACTCAACAATCGAGGGGTAGAAGATGTCCTGCAACTAATCATTAGATGATAACTGGAGTCAGAGCAGGCCTTCAAGCTACCTCCACCAGAGCAAATCTCTACAAATGAACGAACAATTACAAGCATGTTCTCCTGCTACCCCATTCCATTCAAGTTTACTATCATTTTCACCCGAAAAGCAAATGTAATTTCTAAACATCAAGATCATTTTTACTAATCATTGTGAATCTCAAATTATCCTTTTGCTAAATTATTTGTTTTACTAACCTGATGTTTCAAAGTGGGAAGAAAGGGAGTTGAGAAAGGACCGTCGGGGCTTCAGACTGAAGCGCAGACAGACCCTTGACTAACCCTCAGGATTTGGCTGCATTCACGCATGTGTGGACATCCGTGTCTGTCCAATGTCCCACATCAGCCTGTTGTGCAAGGCTGAATAGAATAGGTCTACGTTTCAATTCATATCGTTTTCAATAGTACAAAAAGTTATCGCGATCATGTGGTTACACAGGGCTATTGATAACACGCGTGTGCATATTGGTAGTAGATACAACTGGAATTCTAACAATTTGCCAGGTGAATGGTGACCACAGGCCCGAGCATTTCTAAAACTCAAGGACTTGAACTAGGGCTGGTTCCTAGGGTGTTGCTATGTGGTTCCTGGGTTGATAGAAATATTATTTTTTCCATGGGTAACTTAAATGTGCATTTTGTTTCTCCAAGACCAAACAATTAAGCAATTTTCCCTTATAAACACAAGTGAAGAACCAGTTACACCAGAGCAAACCAGCACAACCAGAAGTGATCAAAGTCCTGCACCTGTACTCAATATTTTAACTGTTAAAGGGACAAAGCGATATCCTGCAAAAATGACATGAACGAATTGGGAGGATTGGGCATATGCTTAAATGTCTAGCTATAGTTTGCCCTATAATACAAATGCACCACTTCAATACTTCCATGAGTCACCCCTCCATTCACCAGATTACATAAGAAATGCTTTCTTAGTACAACATTCCTTACTGACCAAGTCACTGCTTTCCATGTCAGCGTTTATAGATCACACCACCTTCTTTTTCCCTGTTTCAACAACACCACCCTGTTACTCCCAACTGATCTTGTACATAGACCTAAGCTAAATTGTGCAGGTACCACCAAAAGCTTTAACCGATCCCCTAACCGATCTCGGTCAATCAGGCTTCGCACACTGATCCACACGGGTGGTCTACCAGCGAAGCCCCATTCTGAGCCTGTTAAGTTGTAGTTCTCTCCAAGCTCCATTCAGATTAAACATGAATACACCTTCAGGTTGGGAGTCTGTGGTAGCTGGTGTAGCTTCCTGAGACCAACAAGCCAAATCAAGCAGTCACAAAGAAGCACTTGGACAGGAAGTGGACTAACGTCAGGAATTTGCAGTGCGTGTGAACACACACACACACAAATAGCTTGTCCACTAAGCCATTCACCCCATGCTCCATCCTCTCTCTCTCTCTAAGAATCTGCCAATAAACTCCACTGAGTAGTTTTACGGCTTCAGCACATGGCTACAAGCGGAAATGTTGAAGGGGCCTTGAAGAATGTAGGACCACACAACCCCAGTTACATGACATCCTGTAAAGTCCTGTCATTGAGGAGTCAAGGTCCTTGGGCAACAGGACTGGTGTCTGGAAAGAAGGCTACATCCATGTGCCAATTGTTTGTTTTAAAAACGAAAGAGAACAGTCTTCCCAAAGCATGTTTTGGAGGTCATCCATAACTAACTAGCTCAATGAAAAGTGCAATCATCAGTGTTACCCTTGACTTTGCAGCTAACAAGTTAAGTTTAGGGTCTATTATTGCTCTATTATTGTAATGGAGACGTGTAAGTGGGTTGGGCAGTCATCAGCGATTCCTCCAGTGTGACTAGCGGTGCTGCCTCCAACCTTTCACTGCTACCGGAGCCAAAGAGGATACGAGACAAGTCAAGGTGGCAGCCTGCTGGAGCATCCCACTGCCACTGACGTTAGCCTAGCCTGCTAACAGATTAACATTAGCTAGCTTCCAAGGTAGGCAGCGGGCGGGTGTCTGAAGTCAGTGTAGCGGGATGGCAGACAGGCCGGTGGATATCAAGAGGGCAGAGCTGTGAGCCAGCCAAGCCCCTTTATTTCTAACTACGCTGAATATTTTCTGGCCACTCCGCTGCACAGCCAAATGACCGCCCGCACGGCGTTAGCAACCAAGCTAACTAGCTACAGGCCTTAGAGCATCTCTCCTCCCTCTCGTGCTGCATCCCGCTCCGGATAAAAGCGGTGGACCCGCGTGCCAGCTCGGCGCTTTCAAGGTCAGAGTCCATGTTATGACAGTGGGGATACAGCTGTGGGGTGAAAACGACAAGAGTATTGCATTTCGACATACCTCTGTCACTGGTTTCCAGTCCTGCCCGCGAAGGATCTTGTCAACTGCACAAAGGGAGGGGTGAGAGGAGGTGGCGTGGCGTCACGTAAGCGTTTGGGAAAGAAGCAGCCGTGAACCGGAGAACCACGCCTCTTGTATTACTAAAGAGCCTGCACTTGAATATCTAGAATAGTTCACACCTATCACACACCTGTTCCTGGCAATTGGTAGGTAGAAATGGAGAGGAAAGATGTGACAAGTGTTGTGCCAAACGTTGTGTCCCCTAAACGTGCACTTGTCCCTGTTCTGGACATTTTTTTGCGCTTAATAAACGATGTACGCTTGTGATTTGGGATGATCGCAAACCAAAGACACTGTAAAGAGATTCTATTATCAGATACAGACTCATAGGTTTATATATATGGTTTATTTTGAGTGTGATCTCCGTTCATTACAAGCTAACTAGGTACTTCCAGGAGGATAGTTTCATGATTTGTAATCCTGTGAAATGTGAAGTTGTTTTTAAAGCCAGTGACAGGAGAAAGGACCTGCAAAAATTAAAGAAACAGGTTTTTAGGGGATACAAATTCTGGCACATCAGCTGAAGGCAGACACCATATGAGGAGAGGCTCATAACATTTCATATATTCTGACAATTGTCTTGTCCTCTGCCACCTATTTTGTTATTTCTAATTTTCTATAAACAAAAGTGTGGCCTTTAAAATTCACTTGTTGTAGACCACTAAAATGCCAACTAACTAAGGCTAACAAAAGCTGGCTGAATGTAGTGAGCTTTTTAACATCACAACATATTTCCTGTTAGCATGTTGTGACCCTGAATCAATTTTATGGCTGTGCAGTTGCCTGACAACAGAAACAGAAAGATGTGTCAACAACAGCACTTGCAAGCTGTATGTTTCAGTGAAAACAGCATTGAAACAGCGAATTTAAGCAAGAACCTTCACTGCTGATAACTGACAGAACAGAACAAACAGAGGCAAAAAAAAAATTACCAATTTAAAAACATCATCAAAAATGAACCAGCCAGTTGGGGCATCAAACTTTGAGGAAACACCATCACTTATTTTAACTTTTAGCCAACACACCCAAAATAGTTATCATTCCTTTTGTCAACACAGGTTTAATACACAATTTACTATTTTAAAGACATGTCTAGGTCTCATAACACCATCAGTGTCTCAGTAAGACTTTATATATTTTGCTGTTTAGCTAAGTCAAATAAGCCTCCCGCAGACATAAAAAGACACTGAACCGATTGTGAGTCATTGGCTCTCAGCCAATAAAGAAGCGGTTTAGTCTGCCTTGTGGGATTTAAAGCGAAGACGGAAGTAGTCAGAGTGAAACCTCTTACATCGCCTGGACACTCTCAGGTATCATATTCTCTAAACGAGGCACAGTTCACTCTGGTCGCCGCTCTCTCTGTGATCGGAGGTCGATTTTACCAGCAACTCTGTCCCGCTCTGACTGTGAGCAGCCTTTCTAGAATGTTCAAGCCATTCCAGAATACACAAGCCATTCTAGAATTTACAAACCATTCTAGAATTTACAAGCCATTCCAGAATACACAAACCATTCTAGAATTTACAAACCATTCTAGAATTTACAAGCCATTCCAAAACTTTTCCCACCGTCCAATATTCCTGAATTTTATTCCAGCGCCCCATATTCCAGACTTTTTCCAGAATCCAGAGTGAATCAGCACTCTTTCAAAGAACTCTCCTTTAAGGACATTTTTCCACTTCTCTCTGTCTCTTACAAAATTTAGCTGAGTGAATATACTCTCAACTGAACTGATAACAGCTGATGATTGATTTTCTGTTACCATATTGTGTACAGTTCTGTGATAGTATTAACAGCTAAGTGGTAATTTTACTGTACATTTAACTATTTATTTGAAACATTTGTTGTAGCTCATACATACAGTAGCTTGTATTTTAAACTGAACTGATTGCTTGTAAGTCAGAAAACTTAATCAAGTGAATTATTTGTATTGAGCTGAAGTCAGTCCTATTAGGTCTGTTATTTACTCAACTTAAACAGCCAAAAGTGTATTGAAAGCTGAGCAGAAACGTTTTAAGTATTTAGATAGATAGATAGATAGATAGATAGATAGATAGAACAGTTGTGCAGTTGAAAGAGCAGGTTGTCCTGATATCTTGTCCACTCAGTGTTTTGAGTCTAAGCATCTTAGTCGTCTACATGTACCAGGAACTTGAATCCAACTCTGCAAAGCGTCCCATCCGGGATGCAGAGCGTGGCTGTGGACAGTGATGTGTTGGTAGATGAAAGGTGATTAAATCGCCATGAGGTGAACAAGCAGCAATAAAAAAATCACATGCATTACCGTATATTTTATTTTCTTGCGTGTAATTGCAAATTCAAATCCATTTATATCAGACTTAAAAGGCAGTATCTTCTACTACCTTCTTGGGTGTGAATGCAGAGCATGGGTGTGAAATGTTTTGTTTAATTGTATGTACACGTTTTCACAGAAACAGCGATGTGGTTGAGCGGAGGAACATTGCCAAACCCCCAAAGGGCTTCCTTTGCAATGGTTGCAGCTGTCAGCGAATAGCTCAAAATGCAACAGTTCATATCTGCGTCTTTCACCCAACACTGTTATAATTTTTAATCATTCCCTTTCTTTCTGATTCACTCGTTAATGGATGAATAGCCACCGATGACTTTTCAGATATTCCCACTTTTCAGCTCAACATCAGCTCAGAATGAGGCAATTCATAGCCCGTCCCAAATGTTACATACTAGTATGTTCATTTTTTAGTTTTATTTCCTTTTGCTTGTCTCATTTATAAATCACAGGGCACCACAGACGGCTTGTCTTTGAGATATCAGCATGTTTCATGGCCATCACACCAGTCGCTAGATGGTTTAATGAAAACTCAAAAAAGGAAAGTCAGTCTGCCTGGTCTGACTGGAGCCACTGAAGTCCCATGATGTAAAAGAAAGTCTATCAGTAACTGATCAGGAAATGACAGCCAGAAACCAGCCAAATACTGCTCAAGTTTGGCTGTGGTTGCTTTGGTTTCAGTTCAATCAGACTTTGGCAAGTAAACAGCCATCCCAGAGTAATTTCTACCTGCTTGGCTGGGGAAATCATGGTCCACCAGTAACTCGAACCAGTGGATGAAAAAGATTGTTTCCTGCTCTGCATGCAGTCACACAGTTAGAAGGCGTAAATCTGACAGTGAATGGATTGATTATGGGAGAGATCAGTTGCAGCCAGTAGATGTCAGTGTTGGCAATGATCTGCAACTCCTCAGTCTTCCCAGCATCTTGTCAGCAAGTCCTGCAGGGTATTTGCTTCATAGAAGTGAATGTATCACGGGGCAGGGTAAATATTAAGCTCGATCAAGCTTTTCTGCTTCTGTCTATCTGTCTAAAACCAATTACACGTTTTAATTCTCTTCCTATGAACAGTTCATATTTTCGTTTCGAACAAAAAACATTGATTCCTCGGGTGAAGTTCCTTTTCAGACCTTTTAAAATATTTAAAATACACTGTAATCAAAGCAGCATTCAGTAAATATATAAAACATATTTTGTGTTGTTTGATAAATTCTTAGCCATCAACACATTTGTACAATAATCTGTTTTCCTTTTAATTTTATTTGTAAAATGTACTTACTCAATTCATAATATGTAAACTTTATCATGTAACATTCACATCATAAAGACAATA
>OOFE01035484.1:3353-28202 GCA_900323365.1 Monocentris japonica | reverse complement strand
TGTACCGTAAATTGCTTACATTTCTCTTTCTTACTTCGATATTGATGAATCTGTGTATCCTCTGTTTGAAAGGATTCGGCTGTGTGTCGTTTTGTGTTTGCATGATTGTAGTAAAATGAGAGAATAATAAGAACAGTTGGCCTTGTGCCAGAGGATACAGTACACGTGCACGTCCCCAAACACACACACACACACACACACACACACACACACACACACATACACTCAGAACAATATTGACATACTGTATAATCAGCCCAAAGAATTTAATTTAAGTATTCCTCATGCATACTTCCTCAAACCAGCAGGCAGTAATTATATCCTCTGCCCATGGTTACTTATTTCCACAAGGGTCACCATGCAGTGAGGACACCTTGATGTAAATGGTCTGGGTGGGGGCAATGATGTAAACTGACAAGTGAGTGACCACTCAGTATGCTAAATTTAGGGGAGGGGTTGAGGTGGAAAATTAGTGTGGACTGGTTTAAGTGATATTTGGCATGACAGGAAGAGGCAATGCTAGCAAGAGAGTGATTTGCTCCTTGTTGAAACTTATTACATTTTAAAATTAAATGGCCATCATATAATCATAATGCAGAACAAAAACTAATTAATTTAAGTATGCCCAAGTGATATACACATGCAATAGTTATTTCCTAATATTTTGATTATCCAAACAGCAATGAGCAATACGTTTTCAACTTCAGTTGAAATTAACTTAATTATGTACACTGAGAATTCCATTTTGATATCCTGGATTTCTGGATATTTCTGGATATAACCAAGCAACATTTTTTTGTAGTGGTAATTAGCAGTAGTTATGCTGCAGTGCTGCTAACCTGGGCAATGCCACTGGAAGTAACAAGACATAATTGAAAATACATGTTGAGTTGATTTAGTAAACTACATGTCCAGTAATAAGCATGGAAAAATTGTTGCTTTGCTGCTGTTGTATCCATCCAATCAGAACCTCACTTTGTGTGGAACTGAAGTTTCTGCAAAATGCTCCAAACTTCTTGTATGTGCGACGGTAACTTGACAACTTGACACTTTTTAGTTGTCAGAGATGAGTAAATCCAACACTCATATATAAAATGAGTACAATAATGGACATTGTGCCTACTCAGTTTGATTGGACTCAACACGCTGCACTGACAACTGCCCAGGGCGATTCATTAATCAATAAGCCACGACAGGTTGTGATACATTGAAACTAAATCATAGGTAAGGCACATTGTCTGCAGCTTTTTGCTTAGTTGTTACAACTAGAAAGTAAACCATACAATTGTTTATGGAAACACAAATACTTAATAACACTCAATAATAAAGAGGGGTATTGGAATCAAAGTGTAAGAATACATGAAAAGAGCAAATCCTGTTCATCCTTTCTCTGGGGAGCATGACCCCTGACCCCCTAGCTGGCTACAGGTGACCAAGTTGGTCCTGGATAAAATTAATGGAAATAGGAGGGCAGAAGAGAACTATCTCAGATTTGTTTTCGTTCAGCTTTAATATGTGAGACAAGCCTTAAGACAAGTTAAGTTGCTAAAATCACTGTTTTTTAGGGGTACATGCAGTTGGGTATCATCTGCATAACAGTAGAATAAAATATTATGCTCCAAATTATATGACAAACATATAATTGAAGCATGGGACCAAAAATAGGGAGAATTGACACTTGAGGAACACCACATGAGGAGGGAGCTGAAGCTGATGTGGCATTCCCAACAACCACTCAGAAGTTTCTGTTGGCAAGGTAGGAGCGAAACCAATTCAGAGTGGTGTACTGGACGCCAACCCATTCAAGGTGATAAATGATTTTTTATTGTATCAAAAGCTGCAATAAGATCTTAAAAGAATAAGATAAAACAGTCTCCTGTGTCAGCTGTACGAGGTCGTTGGATACTTTCACTGATTATGGATGTTAACGTAGCCAATTTTCCATGGATGATCCATACCTACACTACAGCCTGATAGAAATAGGATGAAGAAAAAGGTTGTGTACTGCTACTCATGACACATTGACATCCATGCAAGTTTAAAGACTGTCATAGCAGTCCCAAAGGGCTTGCCTGTTTTCTCCCACCAGCACTATGGCATTAGACAACCCAACGCGAATGTCTTGTAAAGGACTGTGGGAATATCTACCTTATGCAACCATCTAATGGAGTGAAACCTTGGCCTTGCTCTAAACCACCTCACAGAGCATAGTATATATACAGTATATTTTTGGTTTTGTTGTAAGCTGCCAATAGCCAATATTGCATGACAATATTAAATATCTTTAAATTTGACCATTTCCATGCCAAACAATTCCACAAAATTACAAGGATTCAGTATTTCCCCCCGATATTTATTTTTGGCAGGATGGAAAAGCCTCCCCAGATAGCAGACTAACATTGAATAAATGTTGAAATATAGCATTGATTCAACAATATGTTTTGCATTATGAAATAATGTTGATCTAACATCATTGACCAATGTTATTTCAATCATTGTTATTCAATTGCTGATTTAACATCAAATTACCACTGAAGCAATATAAAATTAATCATGCTTTATATACGTCAGGATTCTATGGTGATTTGCCAGTAAAATAACATGTCAATCTCAACTCCTTTCAGTCTGAGACTAAAGCCCTATTCGCATGGGACTTGTATTATGTGGGGATGTCCAGTAATAGTGTCATCAATGCAGGAAGGTTCTGAATGCCTTTTCTGCTGCAACTTAACATGGAGTCTGATAAGTCGAAGGAGCAAGATAAAATTGATGAAAAGAGCAAAGTCTCAGAATATAATGAGATGGATTAGGTGCATGGAAATATTAGGTAAGATACGCAGTTCTACCATTCTATCCATTTGCAGTCCTATCAACAACTATTGCTTAATATCTACTTAGTGCGCTATTTACTTTTGTTATTTTAATTATAACAGTAGGCACCGGTGCACTGGTACATTTTAGTGTATTTCAGACTTGGCTTTATCCCGTGCAAATGATTTGCAAAAAACACAGAGGTCAGGAGGTAATTTATCAATGACACAAGGTCCCCACATAATACAAGTCCCATGCAAATAGGGTTTAGTGGGTCAGCAAGTCACTAAATTGACATCAATCAGTCCCTTTCTCTCAATTTCTGTGTTTGTATTTGTATTAGCAAAGACTGTGGCAGTTGCGTGTGAGCTAAAATAATTTTATTTGCTTACTTCCCGCCTATTGAAGAATTTTCAAAAGATGTTCAGCATTCCATTGGCAGGGTCAAATCTTGGATTGCATACAGCCAATAATTTTATTTCAGATTAGTTACATGGAGAAAAACATACTTTGTGCATCTCTCAAAAATTCTTTGATAGGCATAAAAAAAGTCAGGTCAACATCCAATAGAGGCCAAGACCAAGATGAGTCTGAATGAAAATAGGTGCGAGACCAAGACAAGTCTGAGACAATAGAAAACTGGTACTACAGCCCTACAGTAGGTTGAATCGCTATTGTTACACCAAGCACCTCACAGATACATGCAGTATACTATTTATTCTGGACTGCTAAATTGATCTTTACTCAGATGAAGGCATCAAAACTCATCTTGGTAGAAGTTACACCAATCGGAGATAGAGAGTAGCAATACAGACATTTATTTGTATGAAAATGTCACAGATTATATATTTTTTAATGCAAGCCTCAAATTCAAGAGTGACTTGCCTGAACGCCAGGCCCATGGGACCCTACCAGAACTGCATCCCGAGGGTTGACTCTCAAGCTAATGCATATTCTGGCCACTTCTCGGTTACTGTCTCATATGGACATCGGAATCATATATCAGTTTCCCTCCTTTCCAATATATAGATCCTGACAGCAATAAAATTGGGCCTGAAAGGCTCAAGGAAACAAACGTTCATACCAGATAAACGATGTAGCCATGAAACTGTCTGTACTGTCGCTTTACCAGAAAACAAAAGATAGACACTTCTCTCAAGGACACAGCAGCTTAACTAGATGGAGGTAGACCTAAAGTATACCTTATCTCCATCTATCAATAATTCTATCCCTTTCTCTCTGTCTCTCAAACACAAACTTTGTCTTTAATCCTGTCACTCATTCCCTTCCTGTATAGTATATCCATTAGAGCAGAGACAAAGAGAGATGTGGTGCAGATAGCAGGATTTTATAATTTACACTCAGTTTAGGGGCAACACACATACACACACACACACAAACACTTACAAAACACGTCATCTTGCCTGCATCCGCAACCCTCCCACACACACAAAGTTAAAAGGTTGGAAACTAGGGAGAGATTCTACAATAAAAGCAGCACGGAAGAGTTCTTAGAGGTCATTGCAAATCTCAAGGGATGAGTAATAGACCAGTATTGGGCAAAAAATATATTCTGAATATGCTCTCAAACATCTGAATCACTTGGCACTCTTGGTAAACATCGCCAGCTTCAAAATTGGGCACATCACTTGCAACATAAGATCAAGTACTGCTCATGTATTGAAGTATTCAAAATGTATTCAGCAACTGACGCCAGGACTATTGACAAGTAACTTGCCTACTGGTCCCCTGCTGCAAGGGAGTGGGTCATTATGTAGAAGTAGAACTACAAGCAGTGGAAATGAATAGACCTTTTAATTGTAAGTCTTTCCCAACCCAGACCTTGCAGAGGGCCATGGGGAAAAGCTCCTCTGTGAAATGTGTATTCAATAATGCCAGCCTTGTGATCGAAGTGCAATGAACTTCTTTTTGGACTGAATCACTTATAGTGTATATCTGAGTCCTGTCTGAGTCCCTGACCTGCTGAGCAATAACCCAACACATTACTAAGGTTTTATCTTTGGCTCCTTTCGTGCACTCTGAAAATGAACGCCTATTGATAAAGGTACTTTGTGTCTGGGGCGAGAGCATTACTTACACAAACATCAAAGTCACACCAACAAGCAAAAATCAGCCCTTTCATCTTTGCATGAAAAAGCAGGCTAATATTAGCAATGGAAAGGAAAGGCGTCTGTCCATTTTGGGTGCTGGCTCTTTTGAATTGTGTACGAAAACGTGGACATGTAGAACATATAATCAGGCCATGTATAATAATCAAAGGGAGAAACTGAAACTCATAATGGATGAATGAACCATGAATTTCCATACATGTCAAGCTATTCAGTTTCATATAATGGCTGAAGCTTTGAGATGAGTCCATTGTGTGGATCCCGTTATATACATCAATGAATATCTTAAGTGCTTTAAGGAGGAGTGAAAGGCATACAATGGGCTGACAAACTGTGATTTTTCCTTTAGGAGCCAATATTTTATAAGGGGCCACAGGGAGAGATCATCTCTTGAGTGTGGTCACTCTATTAGATGTGGCTAGCTGATGGATGGTCTCTTTAGGTTTCCTTCAGCCTCTGAGGGATTTTTCAGGGTTAGGTATTAGTTCACCTGTCCAAACTCACTCATAATGCCCAGAATTAATATCCACTAACAGAACCACTGGCGTTCAACAAGTAAGAGCTCCCTCTCTCTGTCTCTTACTCTGTTATTGTGTGTATTTGTCACACACACACACACACACACAACCACACACCCGCATGCCCACACACACACATACACAGCTAAGCAGTACACTACCAAAGAATCCCTTTGGTGGAGCTTGGTATTGGTGCTTGCTGTATGAATGTTGGGCTTTGAACACCACTGCAATGTCTTCAAAGATTTGATTGTTGTTTGGCATTTTCATATTTTGGCACCTCGTGTTGGTATAAAAACCTCTCATTTAAATACTCCTCTGTCATGGATGGCGACAATTAATTAGACATTGGTTGCTGAAGACTGTGGGTCTTTATTTTACAAGGGCAAGGAGAACACTGCTGACAAGTGATGGGAGAGGCATTTTACACAATCGTTTTCATAGTAGGCACTGTCAGCAGACGCAAAGGGAGAGTTCAAGAAGCCCTATTTTCATTGTGTCTGACTTGGCTGAAATGGTCAGGTAAGTTATACTGTATCCAGATAGATTTCATCTAAGGCCCTCCCTTCTTTGACATGTCACAAAAAAGCTGTACATCAAATATCTACCCAGGACTTGCTACCCACTGGGAAAATAGAAAAAGACACCAATAGCACACTCAGTTGAAAGGTCCTAGCCCAGCACTATAAAGCTCCATCAGGCAAGATTAGTATGTAAAAATACAACAAAGTGGGGCTGCAACAGAAAGAGCGTTCCGGTCCCCCTCCCCAAATTTAGACCCCATAGATTCACCCTCTTTGTCCAAATAGGATTCTGGTGGTCGCTGGTGGGAAACCTCCTCCATTCACACGAAGTGACAAATCAAATAAATACAAACTCCGTCCAGAGAAAGCTAGACTCAAAAATGTTAGATCTTTTGCCTCTCGTCCCTGTGGTGTCTTTTGTTATAACGGGATCACAGACCGGCTGGGTTGGTAAACATGAGCGTGCTGTGTGCAGTTTACTAACATCACGTTACATGATTTCTCAGTATTGAAGGTCAAATTTTTGTAACAGCTACCTCTTGCCATTTGGAGCCTCAAACATGTGCCTAGTGCAGCTTTGAGATTTAAGTTTGCAAGTTTCCATTTTTCATTTCTCCTTATACAAGGGGAAACAAGATCATTATAGCAGCAAGTAGTAATAGGACACAAAAAAACAACAATGCAAATAAGAATAAAGCAAATGAGGCTATTAAAAGGAACTTGTTTGAACGCATGAAAAAGGAATTTAACTACAGTGTTCTGAGAGTGAGCAAAATAACAGCAGTAGAATATACTGAGATACAGAAAAAATGAATGAAAAATATATACAACTCTAGGATATGCTAAACTCCTGGCCTCATATCTTCACCAGCCACATTGTGTCCTTGATTCGACTCTGCTACTCATCATTGCCGTCAGTTTTTTCTTTCCAGGATAACTCTTCCACTGTAATTAAGTGCTATAAGGAGAAGTGTCTACTTGACCAAAAAGAGCTGTGGTGTGAAGACCTTGTTCAATATTCCATCTCATTTGATCAGAGGCTTCTCAGTACTGCCCTCCACTGAACTGGAATAGTGGCCACCGGTGTACATAAATTACTGTGGGGCGGAGTACAGCATCCTTCAACACTTAGGACTTGGCAATGGGGGCATGCATGAACACACACAGTCAGATGTGAGCGTACATAAACACGCACGTGTGAGTGTGCACGCAGATGCACGTGCACAGTCATAGAAGCGTACATGCATAGGCTGACACACACAATCACTCGTCTCTCTTATGATTCCCTCACTCTTCCTCACTCACACCAACCCAGTCACACAATAAATGAATCATGCACAAATGCTGAAACGCATACTCCCCTCTCTTACACACACACACACACATACACACACATAATTCTCTGTCCTCCTCCTGTTATCTATCTCACACATACCCTCGCTCTCCTGACATGGCATTGCATGCATGTTATAACGTGGGTGTCATCTCCTATGGGTTTCTCCAGGTGAACTAATACCTGTAATCATGCTGGCCAAAGAGCCGTTTCATTGCATCAAAACGGCATGCATTAACTGATAATGCATGAACACATTCCAGCAGGTCCTTGAAGATGTTACCTAGCCTCAGTAAAGTGTGCATTGGATCTGAAGTTAATTGCGTGCAGTTATGTGCACACACAAGCACAAACACATGCAACCGCTCCAGAGTTATACATGCATAGCAGCTAATTGCCTCAACTTTAACATTGCAGAAGAATAACATGCATCTCCAGGGGAATTCATTATTAAGTGTGCCTTGGTTAGCCAGGCATTGTAAAGATGCAGGCAGTGGTCAGTCACTCTATCGTGTACATTATTTGTTATCACTCTGTCACACAATTCCATGCAGTCTCTGACCATCAAATGTAATCCTGAGTGAAAAAAATCTAAAGGCAATGATAGTGAAGCTCTCCATCTCCCCAGAGACATGCAGCCTTGACTTTTCTTTCAATTTGTATAAAAAATAATAATGATCAACACTAGGGTGGAGGCAAAGTCGGCGCTCTAGGCACCCAGGCTGGTTAATATGCAGAGTTAACGTTCATAAGTGCAATACATTCATAAGAGCCAATAAAGGGCAATAGCATATCATTTACGTTCATCTATCTCAGACCAACATGTGTACATATTAAAGATAGCGCCTATACAGAAACTATTTCCCAATTTCGGCTCCATGAATTCAGAAACCTATCAATAAATGTCCTGCAAAAATAAACTTACCAGTCTTCCGTTGCAGGGATAAAAACGACAGAAGGCGTTTTTTTCAATATTACATTCCCTAATATTATATTCCCTAATAATTTCCATTCGCAGCGCACCGACTCACGCCGACACCCGTTTATTGTAGCGAGGCGGGGGGACGCGCAGCCGGGAGCGCGCTTCTTGCCCAGTGGGTGCATCAGTAGGGAGGTGTGAAGAGAGGAAACACAGGTATAAGAGCAACAAGAATAGAAGAGTTCTTGCTAAGAAAGCACACTAACAAGAGCCCGCTAATTAGGCAGACCTACTTAATAAGGAGGCAAACGCACAGATATGTTTTCATCCCGTCAAATAAATCTTTTTCCCTGGGGAAAAATAACTATAATAGGCCTCCTCCTCTAATATTCGCCTAAAGGGTCTTACAGGGTGTCTGTGGTACGCCATAATGACTTTATAGAGAGGTGCGTCAGTAAGGAAGGCTGAAGGCGGTGTGAAGAGAGGATATTCGATATAACAGTATGGTGTCTTTTTACTCATAAGTGTACTAATTCAATAGATTTTAATAGAGATTAATTTCTTGATAAACTCATTGAGAACAACTAATAATAAAATTCATTATGATTATTATTTTATCTCTATCATAAAGTTATTTGATGTTGTTATAATATTCAATGACCCAGTGATGATTGTATTTGAAGGTTTCATGAGGTTTCTATCTTTCACTTCAATATTATACATTTCATCGTTAAATAAAGATCTGAAAGTTAAAAAAAAAAATAGATATTTAAGAGTTTTAAGGGGATGGCAGAGGGCCTGCCAATTAAGCACACTGACTTTATACATGGAAGTGAACACTCAAGAACAAATTTCCAAGGAAACACATCCTCTGTATCTCCTATGGTATCACTATAGTTAATATTCCTACAGCAAAGGGACTTATAGTCATGCTGTGATATTTCTATAGTACCCTTCCAAAGATGATTCTAGGATTATCAGGGTTATGAACATCCTTGAGCCCAAAAACATTTCAGATTTCAGGGGTGAATAGGATACTTTGAGCTACTTTTTCATGATGTGTTTCTGTGGAGAGGGGATTTAAATACTACTTTACCAAGTGACCCACTAGTCTTTCCTGTAAATGCTGCAGTTTTTAATTTCTAATCAGTCAGACTAGATCTGTTGACAAACCTTTGAATGTCCCTGTTTGATGTGAACATGTGGGATGATTAATCCTACGTCCAAACAGTTACTGTTATGTGCAGCAAAGCTACCAGGTGTCTCCTGTCTAGTAGTCAGTGGTAGGATGCAAATTGGTTTTAGCTTATTGTGGAGATAAAATCTGGAGGGGCAGACCAACATTTGGATCACAAACAATATCAATATCAAGAATGAAACACCCCGATAAGAGGTTAGGGGAGTTAGGGAAAGTTAGCTAGGTTAAGGCTAAGATTCAGGAAAGAGTTTATTTTGGTGAGAAGAATATGTGACTCAGGTAGGTACACAGAAACTCAGTTGAAAAGCAATTGAATTAACCAATAACCTTAACTGAATCTTACTTAAATGTGGACATGTGGTTGAAGTATAACATGCCTTTACTGACTTAGTGCTAGAATTTAGATTGATTTCATTCCGTTGTGGAGATAAAGTTTGGATGAGCAGTCCGGCATTGTGGCCAGCCTTCAAGTTAGACCTACAAATCAATAAAATCAGCAAAGACAACCTGATGTTAAATCTGTCACCTTTGCTGTTGTCTTGCTCATCTGCATAAATGGCAAACACAATTTCAAAAATGAAACTCCCTGATGAGGAGAGACAACAGTTTTTTCATAGTGTATTTGATAGATGGATGTTGAGAATCCTTTTATGCTCATGTCCTTGGTCTCTGTATTGAGGATGTGCAATGCTGCCAGCCTGCACCTTGCTATAGAGGGCTGGCACATAGAGTGCATCATTGAATTGCCACCTTTTCTGCAATGACAGTGCAAAAAAAAAATATCCATCATAACAAGTCAGTTGATCTGGTAGTGAATCATTAAATCTTAGAACAGGTGAGAAAATGGGGTTATATAATTCACTTGTTTCCAATGCAAATCAACTTGTATCAAACTTTTTTTTCTGCTTCTTGAATTAAGTCATTCTCTTGATACTATTTTGATCTGCCTTACTCTGCCTTGTTTCAGGATACTGACACATGTTTCTAGAAAATTGAAACTAGATTGGAAACAAGTGGAATTATCTCACCCAGTGGTGATTTTTTCCACTTGTTTAAATATAAATAATAAAATTTTAGGATTGAATATGAGACTAAATGACTTGTTAAGGTGGACATTTTTTTGCAGTGCAGTCATTTGGCTGAGTATTGAAGCTGTGTGATGGCTGCTGCCTACATTAACACACCAGTCAAGCTCAGGCTCATATTAGTCACTTGGAAGAGAGTATCTACTGCCAAATGATAAAAACCTCCATTTAATCAGCTATTGGCAGAGGGAAAGAGTATATTTGGATATGGAGTGACTGGTGGAAGCATTTTCAATTTCCGGAGAGATAAGTCTTGATATCAAATTGATATGAAAAGTATGGAATGCCCAAAGCCCTGTCAGGGCTGTGGGTGTACAACAAAGTCACAGGTCCTTAGAAAAGTCTCGCTTTAAAGAACCTCAATTGACAAAGACTTCCTTTGACAACAAATGCCGACAGTTATACAGACATTACACCAGTTCCTAACAAACCTTAGTGAAAAAGGGTACGATGGAGTCTTCCTGCCTGAAATGCATCTGCTACTATTGCCCCTGGGCTCCTTGTGTTGTAGGTATATGGTGGCCGTTAAGAGTCCTCATGTTCTCTGGAAGAGTTGGGTACTTGAGCAACTCCGGCAAGTCACTATCATTTGGGAATTTTCCTTTTTCTTTGTGAAATTGAATTGACAAAGGAGAGGGAGAAAAGTGTGACAGTGCAAACCATTAAAACACATCTATCCTGTCCTGTCTTGTTACTGACACAACTCAATGGCTTTTATAAGATAAAATCAATCTTGATCAAAACCCGTGGCTGGGTTGTTACAGCAACAAATAGTAAGAGGATACAACAAAGAAAAAACAAAAACATTGTTGTGGAATCTAAGTAGAATTTACCTGTCACCTCTGCTAGGCTATTTTTTCTGCCAATCCTCTAGTTACATAAAGAGTAAGTTGACCAACGCACCAATTTCCCCAAATGTCAGTGTAGTCCTTAAAGCTCCCTCCTACTTGGCTGAGGCTCTTTGGACAGGAAGCATTACATTACATTACATTACAGTCACTTAGCAGATGCTTTTATCCAAAGCGACTTACAATAAGTGCATTCAACATAGGTAGGCAAAAGAACTACTAGTCACCAGAAATTGTAAGTGCATTTCCTTCCTGAACAAGCATCTAAGAGCAGAACCAGTACAACATTGTGCAACATTGTATGAATGGATAATACCAGTGCTATTGACTTTCCATATCCATAACTGGTTCTATCCGTTTCCTTGTCAGAACTCTAGAATTGAAAATTACTTGACCTTGTAGTGCCCACTGTCTCTAAACTGCTTCCTAAACACAGTGACATTTTTCTTTCATTTTTGTCAGGGTAACAGAGTTAGTTTTGTAACCACTTTCTATGTGTTTCTTTGCAGAGCTGACAGACAATGTAAGGGCATGCAACTCATCTGATGGGGTGCATCCTGTCTATCTCATACGTATCTTCAAGTTTTATCAGTTTAAAAGATTAGATAGGGCTTCACATTCCTCTATAAGACTTGCACTAAGATCAAGTCTTTGTCCGGATTATAACGAGACAATTATTCTGAGACAATTATTTAAGACTTGCAACAGTAAAGTAAAATTACAGTATTTGCTTATCTACTCCCCCAAGATCCTGTAAGTTATGTGACAAAGTCGTCAGATTGTCCACAATCACTACAGGGATTTTGCACAACTGTCGAGCTGGTGTGTTTTCTGCTATTCATTTATCCATTTCAATTGTTTAAATGGCAACATGAGGTAACATCAGTGCAGTGTTCTCATCAAGAATCTCATGTTAATTCAATGTTATTTTTTGCAGTCATGCATTTGTTTTGTTGCAAAGATTTGAGGATATAGCATACAGACACTACTCAATGTGCTCCAGCATACACAGCTCCTGAACAAAAAATAGGGAGTAGAGAAGTTAAAACATGCATAACATTTTTGAGTTATTCTGAAAATGCATTACAATACAGTGTAATTGTGTCCTGTTGGGTAATTAAGTTGGGATTAGAAATGCTCAATTTTAAAACACTGATAAGACTTAGCAAATGCCCCCAATGGCCACAATCATTCATAGGTAAAACACACTTTAAGCCCCTCGCCTCTCCAGTGGAGTGACTTGAATCCAGTAACTTATATATACAAATGCATTACATGTACTGTATATGCATTCGATATACTGCAGAACAAAGAGCAAAAATGTTTTCTTGAACTGACTTCAGATATATATACAAACTGTATGAGTGAGGTCTCAGCGGCCTCTCTGTAATCTTTTGATATTGCTTCCATCAGTCTCAGTATCCATCAGATTCCTCAGGGTTTGCAGGTATTTCTGCTGAACTAGCATCATACTACAAAAGATCCTCAAGATGTGATGACACCCCTGCTGAGATGCCAGCCTCTCATCTGTCGCAGTGCAACTCTGTTGGTGATTAGGGGTAATTTGACTCATCACACAGTGAGTGGATGTGTGTGTGTGTGTGTCTGTGTGTTGTGTTAAATCTGATATACATGTTGTCATGGCCCTGCTTTTTTCTCTCTTTTTCTCTCACCTCACATATTTTGTTCTGGGTGTGCATAAAACTTTGATTGGCTATGAGGCGTATTGTGGGCTTGGGCTACGTCAGTTATGATAGGGCCACTGGAGTGGAGGAGAGTAGGGAGTGAGGGGATGTGGAGGCCATTTGCTACTCCATCATCCTGGGTAGGATACACTTGTGGATCCTCTGCTTAAGGAGCAGTTTCTCTCGTCTCTTCCACTCTTGGGACAGGAAGCAACATGGCAGCACTAACATCAATGGAGGAGTGATTTTTGGAGCTTTGGGATAGAGCCAATGGGGCCTCTGGGCTTGTTTGTTCACTCTTGGCTGTGGACGTTGGACCTGTTCAGTTTGGTTTTTGGTTTCATTTGTGCTTTGTTTTTGTCAGTGACAAGACCCTACATGCACATCTTTCTCTCATGCATCACCTCTACACTCTGATTTACCACACGACAATCTATTTCGCTTCTGTATGTATTGTTTACAGTTTGAATAAAGCTTTGGTTGACTGTCGTGTGTTGTCTCACTTTGTCATGGCTTTGAGCCGGTCGTGATAATGATGCAAAGAGCCTGAGGGTCATCCTCTCTCTGAAGTTCTGGAGAGTTCTTTCATCTTTTTCTCTCTCTTTTACACATACACACACACACACACCTGTTGCATGTCTTCACTGACTTGTACTCTTTCATTCCTCTACAAGAACCAACACAATCTGGGAGGTTTGAGGATTCAAATTTGATAAAAGACCAATTAAATAACATTTTTCTGTTTTACTGAACTCCAGTTCATTATTTCCAAACAAATCAGCCACATTGCCACCTACACCATTGCACATCAAGAGCAACACAAAGAATTTGAACCAAATGTTCTAACCAGAGCGTGGGAACTGTACTGTAGGTAGACAGCTATGCACCACCTTGTGTCGCACTTGTATAATATAAGAGTGATGTCCTGTCCAGCATCAGTTATTAGTCATTTAAGGGAGACAGTTGGATGGCACAGCTTCCAAAATATCATCACGACACGATCATTACTTTCTGATTTTCAACCCTCTCGTTTTCAGTAGAGCTGGGATATCTCATGAGTCCTGGACTAGGCTGAGTCAGGCCTGGGGATAAGTAGCAATGCATAAAGTACTGGCTTGCAGTTGTACAAGATTTCAGATACAAAGATTGTTCCAATGTGGTGCTACCTTATATCGTCCTTCTCTGGTTTAAAAAACGCATGTGGTTTGCTATCAATGTGGTTGGTACACTTTGCTCGTTTGCAATCAACAATATTTTAGGCTGCAGGGTGGTCTAGTGGTTGGTGAGGTCATCCCCCAATGGGAGGGTTCAGGTTTGATCCCCTGTCCCCGTCATACTTCCCAAAGTATCATTAAGCAAGACACTTAAACCCTACCTACTCCACGCTACCTGGCTGAAACTGCACCGAGACCAAAGAGAGGACGGATAATTTTATACTTGGGAGCTGAATAATCAGAATCAAATCATGAGATTGCTGATTCAAAACCCACTTGCAACAATGATGCCATTCAGGGCTATGAAGTGAGGTTAAGGTCAGGGAAAGAGTGTATTTCGGCAGGAATATTGTCAACTTTTCAGGAACCAAGAAAAACAGGCTCGTTTGTAGCTTGACCACGAGGCATATTTGAGTTCATTTAATGGGCTTTGTGTTTAAGATGAGGACCACGATTAGAAATTAGAGGTTGGAAAATAAATTTGCTCATGATTAGAAAACAACTTGGCTTGTGATACTGAGTTGGAGGGGATGTGTTACACTTTCCATCAACCTCAACTCACCTCCCTCTAAACATTTAGCACTGCTGCCGCTTATTTAGTTGGATCTTACATAAATGTGAAAGAAATCACTGAAAGTACAACGTGCCTTCATTGATCAGAGAAGCATGGACTGTGGGGAATAGCAGGCCCCACACACGTCCATGCACAAACAATATAAGATTCCCAGGAAAAAAAGATTATAAATAACAATATAAGAAGATCATAAAGATTATAGATTATACGATTATAAATAAATAACACAGGATTCCCAGAGCCAAACAAAAGGCTGGATGACTCATGCTCTACATGATCGGTTCTTCAGCTGTCTTTTGAAAATGATTTTTTCCATTTCCATCTGCTTCGGATTCTGATGTAAAGGGTGAGAAAGAAGTAGAGACAGATTCCCACGCATATAGAGCTTGGAGCACAACCATATTTGCCTACATCACTGTTTCACTGTACTACGCTAATTCTAAATCTAAATCATGAGATATGTTGTACAGTAACTCGTATCATGTGTTGAAGGAATTGTAGCTCTGAATATCATTTTAAATGTTCATGAAATGAGTTTTGTTCGTCTTCCTCCACTTACATGAGGTTATCTGGGGTGTGGGGCAGGATTTAGGCGCAGATGACCAATCACACAGATACTGTTGCTAAGCTCTGTGTGTGTGTGTTCTTGTTCAGTCTCATTGTTGTGTGTGTGTGTCCCTGTGAGTCAACAGTGCATACCTATTGGCCCATGATGACCATGTCAACCTCTCCATAACAGGTAATTTGTGTGATTCTGACTCATAACTGATCTCCTATAGTCCTATATATCAAGTGATATACTGTATATCATGATATACAGTATATTGTTAATCAATCCCAGGGCAAATTACAAACTCTATGCACAGTTACTAAAGGTGAGTGTCCAGGCAGCGTAACATATGAGTCAGAAACAGCCCAAACTGGGAAATACTGTTCAGTTCTAGCTCCATAGAAAAGTCAGCCATTGTTTCACCGCTGCCTAAATGAATGAAAATGAATACTATCATGAGTCTCCAGGCTTTTTCCTGAGTCTCAAGATATGATGAAGAATTAAAATGAAAGGACATTTTGAATGGGAACATTTTGCCTCATTAGTTCAGAGGTGACAGACATTTCCTTGAGAGAGAACATGCATGGTCAGCAAAGACACAAAGGTAGCAAATGGATTTCTATCACACTCCCGCTTTGACTACTTGATTGATTGGGCGGCATTTATTTGAGTAATTCAGTACAGCATGAGTATAATGTGGATCCAGAAGCTGACCTCTACTCCACTGTACTTGGCTGTGCTAGCCATTACACTTTGTTTCTTGGATTCCCTTGGACTTGGAAAGCCTCTTACACTCCGGTATGGTCCTCCTATAAGTCATGATCTGATTTTCCAAATATAAGCATTGGTGCCAGGTGGCCAGATTTGGATATGGACAGACATACTAAACTGCTTTACACTTTGCTTATTGTAGAATTATTGCTTACTACAGCAGAAGTTTTTAGATACTACTGAGATTACGGTTGGACCTATGTATCGGGCCAATATTGGCCTTTTATTATCAGATATTAGCCCGTCAGTGTCGTTCAATATTGGCATGATGGAGCTTCTTCCCTCATCACAGCTAGTGAATATGATTTCATTACTATTATATCAGATTGGTTACCAGAGAAATCAGGAGTGTCAGTCTGTAAAATCTGCAATGAAACCTGCCTTAAGGAGCTGCCTTAAGAAATAATTTTAGGAGGGTTAGAGTTTTAGCTGAGCTGATGGTCAGAGGCATATGCACCATGCCATGTGAAACAATGAATATCTGATTTTCTTTTTTTTTTTGTAAAATTCAAAGGTATTCAATATTGGCATAAAATATCAGCTTCAATTCAAAAATATTGGTTGGCTTTAAAAAAAATGTGTGATCCAACCCTCGCAACGATCCATGACAGTTCATGACACATTATAGTAGACTGCATTGGCTTCGGCTTAGAACTTGCTTGGTACAGATAATGGAGAGTGCCACATCTGAGTGTGGGTTCACTAAATAGGATAATAGAAGTTGCGGCCACACACAAAAGCCCACGTATATACACACAAATACACATCTAGTTTAGTTAAGGGGAGATGAGTCACTCTTTGAATGCCAGTCATTCCCACAGCTTTGCAATGACTGAGCCAGTGTGCTAAAACAGAGGCAGATACAGATAATACCAGTCCAATCTGATGAACAACAATGACAATGCAACACTCTCAGGTATGCGCTGCATGGGAAATGAAGGTATCTTTTACCATTCATATTTTATAATGAGCTGGGTAACACACACAGCGCTGACTTGAGATGGCAGCCCCTGAGAGAGGTGTCATGTTCCGGTTTTTAGTTAGAAGTGATTATTGCAATAACTAATTATGAGATGTGCCTCTTAAATCCATAGCCACCACCCAATATTCTTTGTTTTCTCAGTCTGGCTAGTGGCTTGGGTGGTTGCTACTGTGCCAAAGACTATTATCCACCCGGCTCTACGTCCTTGAGGTCTTAGCCAAAATTCAATCGGCTTTTTGGCACAGTCTCTCTCTGTGGCAGATAGATCAAATTGTTCATTGGAGCCTGTCATTGAATTAGGAAAAGTGAATCTTTTATTTTTTTCCTCTTTCACTAAGACACAGTGCCTCCAACAATGTCGGGGCAATAATTAATTTGCTCTTGTTTACATTGTGTTTTGTATTCCACAAGTCTTAACATTCATCTTGAGTTTGTCTTAATGTTACTCTGCTTACGCTCTCAGTGAAAGGTTATCTTAGGTGTAATATGATTTGATATTCTTTTTAAAAGGGTCCGCTGTGATTCGAGTTCAGAATGCAACAAGGCTGAATGGGGCAGATGATTTGCACATGATGAGTGCTGTTACATTCATAATAATGTTCTGTGTACAGACAAGTTCAAATGCCATTGGACCGGCATGGCTTTGATGCTCTAAAGAGGCCTCTGTTAATGTCTACTTTCTCTGTTCTGTCTACACTGATCTGTAAATAGAGGCTGGGTCAAAGGGAGATTATGCACAAACTAATTTTCCCTGTCCACTTTCATCTAGATCATCTGCTATCAAATAATGGAACCACAGATAATGCTTGGTGAGGAACACACTTGGTGGCTGGCAGCTAATTTGTTTGCTTTGTTCATGTGAAGATGCATCCCTATCCCCATGCATATTGGCTGATGCATAGTACACTCTTTAGTAACAGGTTCTAAATAGTACCAGAAAATGGTTCTTTATGCTTGTACCATAGATGAACCATTTTCAGTGCCAAAAATGAATGAATCTCAAATATTTTCATGGACCTCCATTTGACAAGATTCTGTATGGGATGATTTTTTCTGTTGTTGGTTTAGTATTGAATTGTATAATTGTCTGCACTATACATGGGAGTTAATAGTGAAACCTATGATTACAATAGTCATTCTTTAGCATTTCCTAACTTTGATCATTTCTAGTGAATTAAATTATCGTGAAATTAAGCAATTCCTCATTTTGCTGGCGATGCCCTGTAAAGAACCAACACCATTCAGCCCCTGCTGCTGGGTGAGAAGATGAGGAGGATGCAGGTGGAAGCACCCTTGGTTTCCTGGGTGACTGACTACCTGACTGGCAGACCATAATCTGTGTGGCTACGGAGCTGTGTGTCAGAACTAGCAGTGAGCCACACAGGGGCCACACAGGGGACTGTCCTGTACCCCTCCTGTGCGCCCTCTACACCTCGGACTTCAGATACAGCTCTGAAACATGCCATCTGCAGAAGTACTCAGACAACTCAATAGTGCAATAGTGGGGTGCATCAGGCGAGGACAGGAGGAGTACAGAGGCCTGGTGGAGGACTTTTTGGTGTGGTGCGAGCAGAACCACCTACAGCTCAACGTCACCAAAGGAGATGGTGGTGGACTTCAGGAGGACTACAGCCCAGCTGACCTCAAGTCTCCATCCAGGGGACGGATGTGGAGACGGTTGGGTCCTACAGGTACCTGGGAGTCCACGTGGACAACAAGTCGGAATGGGCCAGCAACACCAAGGACCTGAACAAGAAGGGCCAGAGCCGACTCTACTTCCTGGAAATACTCAGGTCCTTCAACATATGCAGTTCACTGCTGCATATGTTCTACCAGTCGGTTGTGGCCAGTGCCATCTTTTATTTTGTGGTTCTGTGTTGGGGTGCTAACACAAGGCCCAGGGATGCCAACAGACTGAACCAGCTGATCAGGCTGGTTCTGTCTTGTGGATTAACCTGGTCACCCTGGAGGAGGTGGTGGAGAGAAGGATGCTGGCCAAACTGCAGGCCATCATGGATAAAGTCCATGCCATCGCTATGAAGCAGCGGAGCTTCTTCAGCTATAGACTGATCCCACCACAGTGCGACAGAGAGCATGACAGGAAGTCTCTACAGTTCTGGTCCTCACCACTCATAACCCTGCACTTTATTCATTCTCACATTCACATTCATTCATTGCCTACCCTTGACCTCTGTGTATGTGTACCAGCCGTTCATTCACACTTGCTCTTTTCAGTCATCTAACTTATTACTTGTATATCTGTAAATATGCCATCCATCCGCATACATCTTCCATCAGCATTTCTATTTAACTTGGGGTGAAATAAGACATCAAACATACCCATTTAGTTTCCTTTATTGTTTTCATCAGTTACATTTATACAAACATCTCAAACCATTGTTACATTCTGTCAAAGAGTACACTCAGCAGGTGCGGGAACATTGTAGGGGACGACGCTGCAGATAGTTCCTGTTTATATTGGTTAGATGATGTCATCAATGACATCACAGGCAATACCAAGTGTGGGGGTGATTGTGTTTGTAATAAGTGTTAATTGTCACAATGGATGTATGTATGTATGTAGTTATCCTGATATTTTACCAGGATTTGGAAATTTATTGTGAGAAGAACAATTACTAGTGACTGATGTATATGATAGTGTCAATCTGTGGCCATGGGGAAATTGGGTTCCACCCTGTACCAAGGTTGGGTTGCTCAGGGGAGGTGGCTATGTGAAGAACACCACTATAAAAGCTCAGAATGATTCTGCATCAGGAGGGTGGTAGTCAATGAAGGTAGTGGTGCTGATAACACATGACCTGCTCTACCAGTACCTTTACTTTGTTAAAGACATTGGGTTTTTTTCTTTTAGTTGTTTTTATTTTCTTGAGTTTACACATGTAACCTGCACCTGTAAATAAATTATCACCATGCAAGAAGTTGTCCTGAGTCTGCCTCCTATTTTCAAGACCCTCCGGCTCGACTATCTCACAGTGTATTTTCTTGTATTCTTGTATTATGTTTTATATTTTGAAATTTTGTTTTTGTGATATTTATATGCTGTTGCAACCCCATAATTTACCCCTGGGCATCAATAAAAGTATCTACCTATACATCGGGTTCTTTATTCTGATTTACCTCTGTAATCAAAGGATTCTGTCAGTGATTACAATTGAACTCACATTGAACCACTACCCTAACCAAAGAACCCTGAAAGAACCTTCCTTTTTATGAGCCTCACATTTCACCAATCAGGGGTGGTTCCCGATAGATTGCTTTCCATAGCATTGTTCCAATTCCCCTGATTGGCCAAATAAAGAACAGCAGCTGCACAAGGCTTTTATCACATGCATACTTAGTGGAAAATCTCTGCTACTTTTGTGAAATAATTGCCTATGGGGTTTTTGGAGAACACTGGTGAAACTGAGGGCTATGGGGAGAAAGGCTGGGGTTTTGAATGTAAAAATCTGACTGCCACCTGTTCACTTTATCAAATAACTGTCACATCCAGCTGGCTTATACAGTCAGCGCTAGAATGTGGTTTTAAGTTAATTGGATATTTATTGTTATAATCAGTCTCTCTGTTTTCAATTCTCTAGACTTGGAGCAATGCGTTCTGCAGTAATGCAATTCAATGCGATGAAGTCAATGCAATTCAAATATAGAATAATACAATAATTTCCTTCAAAAAGTGATGAGATTTTCCACAGATGTTGTATTGTCTGCCAATCAATAATCAACCCCTATACAGTAGTGGTGAATAGTGATGTATGGTGTGAATACTGATCAGTATTCACACCATACATCACTATTCTATCAATAATATTGATAGTTAAGAGAACAGTGCTAGTTGTTTTCCAGACAAATAAATAAGAGGGTAAAGAGAGGACGAGTATAAGCTGATGTTCATCTCATTCTGATGAAAACAAGAGATCTCCGAATGATCTTAAATATGTGTCATTTAACTCTCCTGAATGTCTCCATGCATGAAACCATGAGATTAGAGAAAGATCTCAAAGAAAACTCAATATGATGTTTTATGACTCCTTCTTCTCAAACATGCACAGTTTTCACATCCCGCTGCATTTTCCTATTGAAGCCATTGAGGCTGCAGCCACATTTATTACCATTATATATGTCACATGTTAGCATCTTCAAATGTATCTCATAAATTCTCAAGAATGTATTCTCTCTGTTATCTCTTCATTGCTCCTAAGGGGGTTTTAGGCGAAACATTTCAGATGTAGGTGGTCACAAAATTATACAAAATTTATGTCTTCCCTGTTTCTTAAGCGATGAAGCAACATATGTTTCCTCTGGGGAGACAAAGCTGGTGAGTGACGATCAGCAGTGATTTCCCATGAAAAGAACAGCAGTTGGCCTGTGATCTCTTTAGTCACAGTGTACACCAGCAAACTGTATTTTATGTTAGTATTTCTTGTTGCCATTGTTTGACTGTGTAACTTTTTTCCCTTGGGTGTAATTTCTGGCTTTTTCAGTTGTCTAGTCTATGGTAAGCAAGAAAGCTAATGTTTGAGAAAATTAAATATTTTGCAGAGAAAGTGTCTATGTGTGTGTGTGTGTGTGTGTGTGAAAGAGAGTGGCATTGTGTGTGCATGTGAGTCATGCATGTGATCAGCGGGCAGGCAAGGTGTGATAGAATGATTATGAACCCCTCTCCATCCTAGAGCCATTAGCTTAACCATCTGTGATTCCTAGCAGTACATTTAATTATTATGCCAAGTCATGTCTACACTGACTGTAATACAGAGAATCAGATTGTCAGATTGCCTTAGCTCCAAGGACTTTGTACAGCTGCAGAGTGGGTAGTCCAGCATTCTTTGATTGTTCATTACAAGACATGTGAGAATGATTCAGGAAACAGTGGCTGGCTGCGACAGAATGGTATTGATTTTATAGCTCAAACAGTCACATGTAATGGTCAGAGTTCAGCATGTACTGTATGTGTGTGTGTATGAGTGTGTAGTGGGGCGGAGGGGTCATCTCTGCTATGCTCTACTCTGATCCAGGAAATTCTGTTTCGTTCCGTTTTACCTCATTTAGCTCCATTACAATATGTTCCATTCTGTTCTGTTACATTACATTACACTAGCATAGGCATTAAACCAGTGCCTTCTAAAAACCCATTCATGCAAGAAGGCCTTATCAGAACTTGCATGTTTAATACTGTATTTTTTTTTCTTTTAATTATGGCAACATCTCTGGTGCTAAGTGGTAATTTCCGTGGTGTTTTTGCACTGCACTTCCCAGAGATCACTTGTCAATCTTGTCAAACGTGTGTCCAGTATGTTTCCCTGGATTTTCCCTGGATTTTCTGAAGATGAAGTTTGAGTTTATGTAGGTGGCGCTCTTTTCTTTGTCTGTTCAGCCATGGTGGCTATCACTGCTCATGCTAACTACCCAGTTTTTCTTCTATTTATTCCAAACAAACTGTTGTTGCTGCTGCTGGAAACATTAAACATATCACTTCCTGTGTGTCAGAATTCTTCCTGGGAAAGACCTGCAACACTGGGTGTGTAGAACAGGAAATCTAAAAGCTTTCATGAACTGCATTCATTAATACACAGATGTTACTATTCCTTGTGCCATTAACCAAGGTAAACACTTGTAGAAGCCCAATTCAGATAAAAAAACAAAACAAACCAGTGATATAACCACCATCTGATGCAACACCATAGCAAACATCAGGCTACACCGTCATAGATCTACAGAGCCAGTTACCTACCCTAGCCAACAGCGGTATGCAGCACGTCATTTGTTGTTATCAAGTGGGCACCTTTCTTCACCGATGTTTCGTTGAGTTGGGCCCACGACACCTCAAGAAGGTTTAATTGTGTATTCCAGCGTCCTGGAAACATCCCCCTCTATGCCACCACCTCACAACTCCCCTTTACTCTTGCCATCTAATGCCTGCCATCAACCTAGCCTTGATCCTAGCCTTGACCTAGCATTAGCCTAGCCACACCAGTACAAGCCTGGCTATCTGATACAACAACACAACTAGACAACACAGCTAAATAGTGTATGTGAGTGCGAAGGGAGGGGAGGATTCGAACCCTGTGTAGGGTAAGGGGTGGGGGTTGGGGTGGGATAACCCCAATAGGATACAGTCTCGGGCTAGGGAAAGAATATAGGTTGAATCATTATTGTGTTATCAATTGGTGATAGAGAGTGGATAAGAATGGCATTAATATGTATTTACTTCTATAAAAATGTTGGATTATTACTTCCAGCACTTTGCAAATTTTGTTTAAAAAAATGCTGTTTAAATGAAATGTATTATCACCTTACATTGCTGGGTTTTAGATGTCTCAAAAATGGCTGGGATATCTTACTTTGATTCCATAAAAGTTGATTGTCAAAGATGATGGGCAAAGATGTAAAGAAACGTACAAAAACTGTCCCAAAAATGCTTTATCTAGTTAGTTAGTTATTAATACAGATGTAAGTCTATGGAGCCCACAGTTGCTAGGCTAGGATTGATCAATCTCAGGAGGGGTTTATAAAAGGTTCAATAGATTTACTCTACAATTGAGCCAACATACGGTGTGGGGGTTAACCAATACTAAAACTGTTGCAGAATAAATACAAGTAATGGATTCAATTATTTTCAGGAAACCTTGCGCTGTGTGTAAGATCATATCCTCATCAAAAGAGCTAAGCTCTTTTAGCCATTATGTAATGTCGTGGGTGTTATTGTGCACGTTTGGTCAGTGTATTTTCTCCTCACTGTGTACAGCTTAGTACAACATACACAGGAGTGTCTACAGGCTACAAATATCTCTGCCCATAATGTTACAAAGGTTAACTGCACACATTGGCATTCACCATTCGTTCCTAAAAAGGTTCAAATAAGTCGTGAATTGCATGCTTCTTGCTATCCACAACGCATAACTTCTATACGTGGTTCCCTTTGGCTCGCTCCACCTGCCAGACATCTGTCAGGACCTTTTTAAACTGGCTTCCTCTCTTCTTCTTCTCTGGATTTATGGTGGATTGCAAGCCAACATAAAACGGCTTCCTCTCCTGTCACTACTAGATTGACAACAGTGCATCTCAATCCACCGTTGCCCCTTTCTTAAACAGGCTTTTATGTAAATGCAATTTTCAAACCAATTGAATTGAATTGAAATTGATCTTTCTAAATTTTCCTCAGGTGGTTCAAAATGACGTTTAGGTGGTCTGCCCAAGGTTTTACAACACATTATGTCATTAATTTTGCTCAAGTGCTTACTGCAGTATCACATCTTGTTTATTGGTAACCATTACTTTCATACTATGCGACATCACATTTTGTTGTGTTTTGCTCCTATCCAACATCTTTTTTCCTATCCAGTGTCAAGCCATTGTGCAAGGCTATTCAACTTAGTTGGCAAGTGGGCCACATAAAATAATACATGGGACAGGTGGGCCGGTCAGTCTCCCCCTCCTCCTTTCTTTTTAATTATATTACTGTGCATTTACATCAGCCTACTTTCTAATATTGTCCATGTTATTGTCACTCAATTATACGTCCTGTGTGACAAATACAGCATGAATTTCATATGTTGATTGTTCAGCGTTTTGTATTAATTTTTGTTATTAATTATATTAATTGCCAGCAGGTTTGAAACATTGCAAAGGGCTGGATCTGGGCCACGGGCTGCCTGTTGAATCGGCCTGGTGTACGCAGTCTTTTTGTCAGTTT
>OOFE01035479.1:0-32467 GCA_900323365.1 Monocentris japonica | reverse complement strand
TAACTTACCTTGGGAAGAGATGGCACCAGGGTGCACTATGGGAAGAAGGCAAGCCGGCGGAGGCAGTGTGATGCTCTGGGTAATGTTCTGCTGGGAAGCCTTGGGTCCTGGCATTCATGTGGATTCATGGGTTACTTTGACACGTACCACCTACCTAAACATTGTTGCAGACCAAGTACACCCCTTCATGGCAACAGTATTCCCTGATGGCAGTGGCCTCTTTCAGCAGGATAATGCGCCCTGCCACACTGCAAAAATTGTTCAGGAATGGTTTGAGGAACATGACAAAGAGTTCAAGGTGTTGACTTGGCCTCCAAATTCCCCAGATCTCAATCCGATCGAGCATCTGTGGGATGTGCTGGAAAAACAAGTCCGATCTATGGAGGCCCCACCTCGCAACTTACAGGACTTAAAGGATCTGCTGCTAACGTCTTGGTGCCAGATACCACAGGACACCTTCAGAGGTCTTGTGGAGTCCATGCCTCGAGGGGTCAGAGCTGTTTTGGTGGCACGAGGGGGACCTACACAATATTAGGCAGGTGGTTTTAATGTTATGGCTGATTGGTGTATAAACCTAGTTTTAGTCCTAGTACAAACATAGTGAAAGCATCACAGCCTTGTTACTTATAGCTAGCTATAAGTCCAACATCATTTCATGGAGTGGAACATGTTTCACCCGTTTCTCCAGCTTTGTTCCCTTGACAGTCTGGTGACTCACCCACTGTCCCAGATAACACATGGCTCATTTCAGAAAGCCCCTTAACATCCCCTCTGCTCTGACATGCTCAGCTATTGGCTTTGACAAGTTGGCAATGAAAAACAGCTTCACCCCTCTAGACAGTGGTCTGCAAGCAGCGCAAGACTCCCAGCATGGCTACATCGGCACCTGCAGTTTGTTCTGGCTGTACGCTATAAGCTATTTAACTCATCTGGTATACAACTCATTTACCTGACACCTTTCATTCATCCATCAACAGAAGACAAAATCTGTTTAATTATACCACCCAGTATGTTGTCTGGAGGTAGGATTAAATCATTTCTAATAAGCGGAAAAGCTCCACAATCTGTTTAGTTTTGATAGTAACTGTGCCCTCCATACGAGAATCCATTTGGTGCAACTAAAGATCTTTGCATTTGAGACCTCCAGCTTGTAGATAATGAGCAAACTAATAAACCAGGGATAGTTCTATGAAAATGATTGCAGTTCTCCCAGAGGCACAAAGTCACTTTTTATCTGTTTCCCACACCACAACCCTGCCTTGTCCCCTCTCTGAGAGAGCCTCAGTAAGTGATCATACCCACAGAGAGGACCCCACTCCTGAGTCATCACTAAACTCCTCCCATTTAAGAAGGGAAGAAGGCCAACTGATTGGAGCTGCAGTGTCAAAGGGTGCCCTGGGCAGAAGAAAGCCACTTGCTGAGCACTGATAGTGCATCTGTAAATACTGCCCTGTGGTGTTTCCGCTTCTCACACCAACCTTTGCTTGTCCTGGCTCAGAGAGCATGCAGCTAAAGCAGCTCAAAGCCCCTGCTACGATTGGTAATTGTGTAGATTTGCTAACAGGAATGTTTTTTTCCTGTGCCAATTAGATCCTATTAGGGTCACCTAGCAACCCTCCTGACAACGGCTGGCACCCACTGACATCTACACAGGCCTCCAGCTCCTTCAGGCTGTATCTCTGCCTCAGCATTGGCTACTCCAGAGCTGGTCAATGTGTCCCATCGTCTAGCTACATTAGTCCCTTGATGGGGGCTCACAACATATTGACTGAAATCAACCTAATATCCTCTGAGTTGGCTTTAGCTCTTGGAGCTATTACCAACAAACCCACCAGTACAAACATACTGCTACAGAGCTTTGTCAGTGTATTGCTTGAGCATTTGATCTGTTAATCATGCATTAAACAGGCGTCTTTCTCTTCTGGCCTTTCTCTTCTGTTTCCTGCTCCTATAGAGCTCAAGCATGAGATCCTAGTTTGGAGGCAGACAGCCCAGCGCATTAACCCTGCCAGCCGAGAGGAGACAGCTGTGAAATGCCTCCTGATGCAGAAAGTCCTTAATCTGGAAAGTCTCCTCCGAAAGATGATGAAAACCTTCCAAAGGTAATAAGATGAAATAAAAAGAATGAAAACATGCATACATGCCCAATCATGAAAACAGCTGAATTATCTCCAGTTGCTAAGAATTCTGTCTTCACCTTCCTCGGGAAACACATTTTCACTGGTGTTCTTTTTCCATTTCATAAAGCAATCCCTGTTTATTGCCTCTTATATTCCACATATGTTAAAGACTGCATTAGAGGTGCATGTTGTGTGAAATGAGACAAAACAGACAATATTCTTCACGATATTGTTTATGACCTTTGGACTGATCCTGAAGGCGTTGTCTTAGGGAACGTCATCAATAAATAAGAGAACCTGATTTGCACGCATGGAAGCATGTATCTTTGTTAATGCACGTAATAAAAAATGTTGGTTGTTTTTTTTACTTTCAGAGAATGTGAAATTAAAATCCTTGATACTGTTTGACAGGCAAATTTCTCAAGAGGATAAGAACTGGGAGCAAAACATCCAGGAATTGCAAAAAAAGGTAGTATAAATGGCAATTATTTTTCATACTCCACCTGTTATAGATGTATCCCCTTCCCACTGTGCCAATGGTGCGATGATTTTTATCTCAATAATTAAGTTGGCTTCGTCTCTGAAATTTCACTTGAGGCAAGCACTCAATTGATGTATGATGTAAATGTCTTTTTTCCCCACTAAGAAAAATAATAATTCCTCTCCTCCACAGCACAGAATAACTGACAAAGTCCTCTTGGTGAAGTGTGTATCCGTCCTTGGAGTGGTGATCTTCATGTTCTTTCTCAACTCCTTTGTTCCCAGCATTCATCTCGAGCTCGGTAAGCACAGCAGTATCTCATTAGAGCAGGAAAACCTTAACGATTACGAATCATTGCATTGTTTTTACGGGCCCCACTGGGTAGTTATAGGTTCTGTCGGGTAATTATGAAACACAATTTCCTCTGTCCTTGCACTTGAAATGAGCCCAAATAATGGGCTGACGAACAAATGCAGCTAACAAATTACATGGATACTGAGCTGCATTTAGACCCATCAAATCTATTCATGTGCTGTAATTACAAAACTGTTGATTAATAATGCTCTGGTAAAGCCACTTTGTTACAGTTAAAATCATATCAGTGAACAGGTGAAGAAAGGTGGAATCAAGGAAAGTACCTTATAGCGTTGCACTATATGTTAGAAAGGTAACGCAATTCTGCAGTGAGCAAAACAAAGCTATAATAGCTCTATCATTACTACAATGATGACCTAATAAATCTATTCTATCGTTCCCTACAAAATACAGTAATCAGCTAGTGACAAGGATATTGTGCCAGCTGAGCTAAAGGGGTGGAGTGTGTACCATATCTGTGTAGCTTGCCTTTTTGGGTATGTCAGTGAATCTGGGCATTTGGCCTGGGGTGAGGGTTACATCTTGTTTGTCCATCTGATGTTTCCGAGTTTCAAGCTGTGATGTCTCTGATGTGCGCGTCTGGGTGGTCGATGACCTTAATGGCCCATTAATACTGACACTATCCCCAAATGAAGATGGCTGTCTTCATGCACAACCTCTCATTTCTCCTCTAGCTGCAGGGGCCGCCCAGTCACCAAACATGCTCAGTTAATTACAGGAGCTGCTCGGTTTACCTCTTGTTGACATTTATTAAATGGGAATGACCCAGAGCACCATGTTTTCTGTTCCCGTGGAGGGATAGGGGTCTTTCCAAACACATGCAGGTCACAGTCAGGGCCGACTACTGCAGCAGGCCCAATCTATTCGTTCACCGATGTTGAAATTGAGCCTCATTAAAATTTCATTAGGTTCACACGGCAAAATTTAATTTCACTCTGATTATTGGCTGGTCATTTGATCACTGATGTGTGATGTAGGTTACAAGTGTGATTTAGATAAGAGAAAACTTTATTTCTTTCCCATGGGAAATTAGGTTGTTTCAGCAGCAAAAGTAATGGGATTCAGCAGGGAAGAGGAAATAGAATATAAGCACACATCAGCAATATAATAATATGGAATAAAAATAGTAGAAATAGTAAAATAAGAAAACGATGAAAGATAAATATACATACAACAATAGACATGATGCATGATGTGTGTCTTATTCATATTAGCTAGTCTACAGGAGGTCATACATACAGAAAGTGTAAAACTGTTAGTATTACTGGAAAATAAAGTTTGTCAAGTTTAAACAAACCCATGTTTACACAAATGCATTCTCTCATTCATTGCCAATGGAACTCGAAGCTCTTAAAGATTTCAAAAATTAGTCTTTGCCTTTTTGCGCACAAAAATTGTTTTGAATCTTGAGTCAAACCCTTTGGCAGGATAAAGGGATAATTGAAACTTCCAAACTAAAAACTGCATAAAAGCGTCACAGCTTGTCGCCTAACCCGAAGCTTACACTAAGTGAACTCTTAGACAACAAGACACTTGGCAGAGCACAAGACTCTTTATCTTTTGGCCTCAGCCAAGTGTTCAGTGACTTTGTTCTGAGTATTAAAACACTGTAAAGACAAGCACATAGGCTTTAGATAAACAACTGCGATGAGACACTGTTCACAGCACAGTTCCTGTATCAGAACACTGTTGACTTGTGTATGATAAATGAGCCTATCACAACCTGCTCAGACTTGCCTAAAAGCTATTTTTTAATTGGAAAGCTCCTCAAATTTGCTGTCTGGTGCTTGTGCTTCTCCCTGCTTAGGAAGCAGCCTCAGGGAATATCAATGCAGGGAGGAAATCAAAAGTTTCTCCCTATTTTTTTGTCCTTCAGTTACTGAATCAATAGTAGAACTTGGCAGAGGGGTTTGCTTATTTTGTGTTCCTTTATTTTCATTTTTACTATCAGCTGTACAGTACAAAGTATGACAGTGAGTTTTAGCTCTTCCCATTGCAAATTTCATCTACATTTTGTCCCTACAGAGTCTTCATCACCACAAGGAGCCACAGGCAGAGAAATTAAAACAACTATGTACAATAAATATAAATAAATTAGAGACTTTATAAGCCAATTCAATAATATTAGATCTATAGAGAAAACAGGAGCTGCAGTCTCTCCATTAATAGCTTATCTTAAATGAAGGAATACTAATGCGGGCATCATCCAGAAGACAGAAATGTTTTATTTGTACAATGTAGAACTGTTAATAGAGAGTGAAGCACTTGTTCTTCTCTGTTGATCTACTATTTGTTTAAGGTAGCACCTCTGCTTCTCCTCCAAACTTAGGGATGAGAAATATTATCAGAAACGTCAGTACAACCTCATAGGTCATTCCAGGACACAAAGGTCCCATTACATAGC
The DNA here is from genome assembly GCA_900323365.1 of Monocentris japonica. NCBI lineage: Eukaryota > Metazoa > Chordata > Actinopteri > Trachichthyiformes > Monocentridae > Monocentris > Monocentris japonica. Next base: position 27,087 of record OOFE01035479.1, on the reverse strand, counting down.
CACATGGACACAAAAGAATAGTAATTCTATTACCTCAGTTATCTACACCATGCCTAAGATTCATTACCACCAGGCAGAACCATTCGCACCAATAGGTGCAGTGACATAGAAATTATCTTTTTTCATAGACTCCTTTTTGAAGCAATTTGTGATAGCCCTTCATCCTTTCTATTTTAAAGAATGCATGGATAAGATGAACTCTCAATTCCACAGATCGCTAACGTACACGATGAGGAGATTTGAAGGACCTACACTAGTACTTTGGACAACGTCCCACTGACATCCCGCCCTGTTTGATACAGACTAGTACTTTGGACTTTTTAAGAGTAGAGGCAATATGGGATAACAAATTGCTTAGAAAAAAGCACCAATTTCCAGCCCAGCTCACAAACACAGGCTGAGACTCAGGCTGAGAATAAACATGCTGTAAAGCTGCACAGTGTCACAAGTCTCTACCTCTCTTTCAGTCTTGGTCGTCTTTCCATGTTCTTTCAGTTTCCCTCTGTCTCCCATCTTTCCTCTATCACCCTAGGTTTTCTATCCTTCCCTCGCTTTTCGCTCTTCACTAATTCCCATCAGTTGTGTAATTATTTCCCCAAGGGGCCTTGGCCAAGGCAATTACTAATGCTCACCTGTTTAATCAAATTTTCTCCAAGTGGATGCACACTCTTCTTCCCTCTTTCAAAAACAGCCTCTAATTGTATGTGCTGTCAAGCCTATGCCAACTTTATCCTCTTGACTAGAGATGATGATGCTGTGGTAATGAGTGCTTGATAAAACCCACCAAGACTGACCAAATACTGTATCTATCATCCTCCAAAGGTACCTTGTGATGATGTGATCTGTTTATTAAATTTATTGTGAAGGCATGCTTTGCATCCTTTAATACATTTAATACAAACAAATGAATTTATTTCTATGTACATCTCCAGCATAGCATGCTCAGGGAAGAGTATCCAAATGATCAGTGCATGGAGAGTGTGTGTGGGATTCTGTGTTGATTTAAATTGCCAGAGGCTAGATACCATTGTATCTGCATCAAATTGAATTGCTTGGCTTGTACTTGCTACATTTGTATTGTGTGAACACACAGCATAAGCATTTTAAAACCATCGATTCATATGGGGCAGTAAAGACACCAGATGGCCTTGCATGCATGTGAAGTCACGGTGGTTGAGCACAGTATTTTACTGTTGAATATTAGTATCATAGCGGCAGGACCCAGATGCACAAAGATGCGCTGGAAGCATCTGTACTATTTAGAAAAAGTTGCAGTGTTTTTTGAAAAAAGCCTTGTGAATGAAGAGAGATTTAAGTGAACAGAGGACAGATGGAACTCCATTTAACTGAACTAATTCACACAATTAATTATTTAAAAAGTCTCCTTAGTATCACCATGTGTTGTCTGCTATATTTCTTTTTCATCTACTTTAAGAAGATGTAAGAATTTCTATGTAACTGAGCTTTGTTTTCTGGCGATAGAACGAGATCTCAGATGGTGTTTCCTGCTCTTTGTTTTAGGGTGGATTGCTATCCTGGGGGCGCTGTGGCTTCTGGTTCTGGCTGACATCCAGGACTTCGAGATCATCTTGCACCGAGTCGAGTGGGCCACATTGCTATTCTTTGCTGCCCTCTTCGTTCTGATGGAGGTATTTAACGCTCAGCCTGGGCCAGGCACTTCCACAGATGATATGTGAAATGAATATAGCATATTAGTAGATACCGATATCTTTTCAAAAACATCTACTAGCTCCATAGAGAGCCTACTGTAGCACCGACAAACAGACCTAGGATAAATATAGTTCTAGGCAGGCCTGCCTCTGACAAGCAGCTTCACAGGATAAAGGAAAACAAGAGCTGTGATTGGATGTGTTGACGGTACATTGGCAGTGACAGAATTGCAGCCAGTGAGCTTAGAATGTGAAAATTAATTATTAACTATTTCCTCATCCGTGAGCATCCCAGTGAAATAATGACAGGAAAGGCATAATGTCAGCAGAATAACTGCTTTGCAAGCTGCTTGTTGTTTCCCTGTTCGGAGGCTTTAGTTTTGTGAGTTTCACAATCTTACACAGAAACACAACCCTTAACCCTAGAGGGGGGCTTAGTGAGGGTCCTAGCTAAACTGTTTGCTGAATGCATGAAACTTTGTAGTGGTGACTGCCATGTAGCCAGAAGGAATGGCCATCAGTGTGTGAATAATATTTTGTTCTTAAATCAACAACAATAGATTTTTCTTGTGCCTACTTAATGTCTGCTAAATAGAGGTCGAATTACTTTTCTTCTCTGGGTTTAATCCCACCTATTACAAATTCTCTTCAGAATAATTGCTTCATATCAATCTTCTCCTCTTCATCTTCCATAGGCTTTAGCCCAGCTGCAGCTTATCGACTATATTGGAGAACAGACAGCACTGCTTATAAAAGTGAGTTTTTTCTTTGATTTTCAACCATAGCATCACACAACTGGCGTAATTGCTAATTGGGCACAGGTGACATGATATTGCATTTCATGCATATTGATCCATTGTTCCGCAAAGCTCTGAATTCAATTATTTTGTTTACATTTGATTCCTGTCAGAGGCTGATACGGTCTGAGGTAATTTTCACCCCAGTGTAGTGTTCCACACGGAAGGCGATGAGCCCATATTCTTGCCTGTGTGGATCATGCGGTGGAGAATTGCACCCGTGATAGATACGTCAGCTTGTGTTTGGACCGCGGACCTCTATATCTCTCATAATTACACATGACAGGTTGGCTGCCATTCTGGTATCTAGCCCGCTCACTGTCCCAAACATGGAGGGCTGTGAACAATGGACAACATGCTTGGTAGAACTGGCCTCTCTCTCATTGATACAACTAGAAAACAGGAGAAAAGGGGAGCCATATACCTGTAGCTGCCTGTATCATCTCCTGCAACATCATGCTTCTGTAACCAGCCTAGGCATGTAAGAGAATGTAAGAGGATGAAGAGCTCTAACAACACCATGCTTTGCACGTGGGGAGAATTGGTCCTCTGTGTGTTTGGCAGAGCTGAGATATGAGGGGCTGCCACCTGTGGCCATGTCACACATTCAAACAGCTTCATCCTCTCAGTCCCTTCTCTTTGACGAGAGGGTCAAGGCCAAAGCATTAACTTAATTGATCCGTTTGATTTAAAGCTGGGTGAGGGAGGATCGTGCATCTGCATCTGTGTTGACTGCCAATGAAATCAGCAGTTAGGTGTCACTCTCATGATCTCCTCTCTCAGGCAGTGCCAGAAGACCAGCGCTTGGCCATAGCCATTATCTTGGTGATGTGGGTCTCCGCTCTCGCTTCGTCTCTCATTGACAACATTCCCTTCACTGCCACCATGGTAAGAACCAGATTTCTACTCTAGTATGCTGGGGGACATATAACTACATTACAATGCATAAACCAAAGATGTTGAGATGAAATAATAGATTTTAGTAATGTGGTATAGTTCCTCTTAAAACATTTTGTGCCTGGCAAATACTTTTTGGTAAAGACAGGGTTCTGTGAGAGTTGTTGAGGGTTAAAAAATTCTTGGAAGCCTCAGAGTCAGAAAGTAATAATCTGCTCATTTGACTGTTCAGTTAATCTTGTTTGTCTTTATGTTTCATTCAAAGGATTGCACCATCATAGTTTTTTCCTCATCTCGCCACATTCATCTATTAGTTTACATAATCATCTGCTGTTTTCAGAAAGTTTATTTCTCTCTGTTTTAGTGCAAGAGTGAGCTCACATCTTCCTGTGTTGTTACAGTTCAAAAGTGCATCTAAAATCCATCTAAAATACCAACAAGTCTTTGTGTGTGTATATTAAATCCATCATGCAAAACAGGCCACTGATGGTTTGAACCGTAGGGATTCAAGTTTGAGATGTAATACAATTCTTAGGATTAGTACCACTGTTGTCCTCGTTTTTCCCATTGCAGTCCCTCTTAGCCCTTCACATGCGCTAGTTTGCTAATGATGGCAGATTGGCTAGCAAGATAGCTATTCTGACTTCTTTAGCATCGTGAAAATAAAACATTACGTCTTTGGATAGATAGCCAGGGATGGAACTGTAACTTGCCAAGGTGCCAGGTGAGTAGTTGATATTGTCATAGTTGAAGTGAAGGGGCCAATAAGGCCCAACAAGTGACTATATTTTTAGTTTCACACTGCACTAGAACAACTGTGAAAACAAAGTTGATCCAAATGTGACTTATGTGCTCATTTACTTTGTCTTACCCAAAGTTAGATTTTGATTAGGTATTGGTAGAAGTAGGTGCTGATACCCACACACTCACCACTGTTGTTGCCTTTAGTACAGCAACCATCATCTCAAACATCTGGGGGATAATGATACAAAAAGATTCTCTCAGACGCCTGTTCATTTTACTGCTAGTTTGGATGAGGGAAAACATAGTTTTACATTTAATTCTATTATAAATATCAGACCGCAATCTCCCAATCCGCTGTTGTTGCCAGCTGTCTGTTTGACTCAAAGTTGATAGATGTTTGTATAGAAATCAGTGTTTGAAGCAGAACACCAGTGTGCTCAATTAGAATGACAGCAGGATGTTATCACACTGACAGAGTAAGATAGTGCTTGCAATGACAGTAGATAATAAAAGGACTTGGAGTGGAGGATTAAAACACTAGATTCATGACTAACAAATCTGGCTCCCACTTTTTGTCAAGAGATCTTGGTTAGCTTGCAGATGTCGTTTCCTCTGCTTGTTTTTCCATGTTTTCAGACCTATTCCAGTGTTGTTCTACCTAAATTGAAACTTCAAAACAACTGGCAACAATTTTCAACTCAATAGAAAGCTGACAGATGAGCATAAATATCCTGATAGTCACAATAAATTGAAAACTGAAAATTTCTTTTCCCCAACCAACATAGCAGATTGAATAGGTCTCTGAATTTGGTGGCTCCTTTAAGTCAAGTGGTTGCTTTGTCCATAATATAATCCTAATATTGCCTGACCACTTAAATTCAGGCTTTGGTTTTGTTCATTATTGGTCTACCTCAAAATGGCTGCAATATGAATACAATGTTGCTGGCATGGAAATGAACACTGATTATTGTATGGACAATGATATGAGACAGTTTGGAAAATTGCAAATGAAATTTCATTAAAATGATGCATTTTACATGGCAACATGTCATGGTGAAGTTCATGCACCAATCTGTAATTTATATTTACCACATAATGAAAAGTTCTATGGCATCCATCATAAGGACCTCATGCAAAAAAAAAGGTTTGAGTGATCATCATTGAGCATCATAACAAACTTGCCTATGCCTTTATGAAATTTGCTATTAGAACATGCACAATATTTTTTCTTTGTTGTTCCTGTTAATATAGGAACAACAAATATTAATTGTTAATATTAATATAACCCACTGAATTTCGTCCACGAAATTCATTTTCGTCACACAAAATCCAAAAACACCTTGTTTGATTTCGTCCACGAAATGCACATGGGCGCCGAATGTTACCCTGTGGATTTCATCCACGAAATCCATTTTGTGATAGACAGCATGCATTTTGTCCGAGAAAAAAACACTTTGATTGACACATAAATTGAGATACTGCTCTGGGTTCCCAAGGTAATGTGTATGTTATAGTCCATAAGACAATGGAAGTATTCTACTGCAAAATGAAAGGCTTCATTTTTAATTTGTAGATTGATATTCAGAGGACATAGGAACATTGTTATCATCATCATTGTTTCCAGCAAAGATCCAAAGAAGCTAACCAGATCCTGTAATCAACAACCCTATACACACACAAGGCTGATGATTATCAACATCCCTCTACATTCTGTTCTCTAAAAGAGTTGAGACACACTGAAGGACAATCTGTTGTACTTCAGTTATTAATCTGTTGTACTGTATTATTATTATTATTATTATTATTATTATTATTAGTGGTAGTAGTATATTGCAGAATCATTGCATATAAAAAAGGCCACCATATTAAAACCAGTCTATACTGGACAGTGAATCCCATTTTTTCTCTCTGTGTACTCACAGATTCCAGTTCTCATCAACCTGAGCCAAGATGCAGACGTGAACCTGCCAGTAAAACCCCTCATCTTTGCTTTGGCCATGGGAGCCTGTCTTGGGGGTGAGTGAAACCTCTTATTTTATCCCCACATGTATTGCAAGCCCTAATATCATGTATATATGTTTGGTTTTGAGCCAAACACTTTAACCTGAGTTACTTATAGACACCAGACACTCTTTATAGTTATGTAGCACCCTTTGAAAGATGTGGCTCTTTATAGATTGTCTCTGCCAGAAGGAGACATTATTTGCTCCAGGTCACAGCCAAGTCTACGCTTTGTGCAGCTGTGCCTCTCCCTGGGGAGGCCAAGCTGTGCTTTTTGTGAAAGCAGCCTAAGGCCCTGAAAGTTTGCTGTATTCAAGGCTCTACCAAACCCCACTGGCTGGCCCTCCAGCAGAGAATGGCTCTATTTGGGTGGGAGGAACACAGAAAGAGAGTTGTCACAGGATTTCAGTTTAATCAACTGCACTGTGACAGGTCCTTATCGATCAGTTATATGATGTTGTCACGGCCCAGCTCCATCCCCACACTGACACCTTTTGAGACGTGAGCATTATCGAGCAGCAGGATAGATATATGCCATGGCTCTCAGAGATGTTACCTAGAGAGTTTAAAAATACTGAGAGCATGCTGAAAGTCTGTTATTATGATTATTATTATTATGGAGTTGGTAAGTGCAGAAACTACCATAGAATGTATGTCTGAATTATAAACTACAGTAAGCAACCCCTCTTCCATCAGGAGGTGAGAGAGAATGCACTACTGGCCACAGTGTGATAGAAATTTAACGAGAAGAATCACCATGTACTAATTGTCTCAATGCAGTGGCACTTTGTTCAGTACGTTAGAAATCAATGTCTAGAGGAAACCTGGTTAACAAAGAATCTTATTACATTTAGTAGAGCAGGAGGGGTCAGAAACACTTTCTACATTTCAGTTTTTTAAAACTGGTGTTTTGCTTTCTATTAAGGAAACGGCACACTGATAGGAGCATCAGCCAATGTTGTATGTGCAGGGATTGCCGAACAACACGGTTATGGATTCTCCTTCATGGAGTTCTTTAGGTAAGTACTCTCTCCACAACAACACTGAACTCTCAACACTGAAACAATTTAGACATATTGTACAGTCCAAAGTATAAACAAAGTTAATAAACTTCTGGTCCCAAAACCTTGCACCAGTAGTCTTTATTTTTAGAGGGTTTCTTTGAGTAAATGTATTACCATGAATCCTATACCATATAGGTTAACATGAATGAATACATACATTCTAATGTTAGTTTTATGTTACTTGAAGAAATGCTAGTTGCCTCAAAACATCTTAGAGAGAAGCCAAAAGAATTGGTATTCAAAACCCTCAATGCAAATGCCTAAATTACCCAGAAGTCCCCTTCATGGAACGCTGTTTGCAAGCTCCAGCGTTGGAGGCAGAAGCTCCTCGTTTAGCTGCTCTCCTCTGGGAGGGTGTGTAGCGAGAATTGTGGCCATTGGCACATTAATCTGTCTGAGCATGGCCAGGCTTTGTTACTGCCTGGCCTTACTTGGGATAAATATGGTGTTAAATAACTCCAGTAGCAACCTCACTGACATGAGTTTATGCCAATTCCTCTGGGTTTCAAGGACCTGATATCAGGTTGTGCCCACTGACACTAACGGCAGACAGAAGATTAAACTTTTTGCTATACTGACTGTGCTATTATTCATATCTGGTGAAAAAATAAAGAAATAAATCTGATACCTTGACCCTTAAAAAAACTCCATGAACAGACAAGCAGATGATGTGTGACTGATTGAACTGGTTTTGAGTGAAACACTCAAGGAAAGCTTGATTGGAGAATCCTTTGGTGTTTTAAAAAGCCCAAGTGAATGGCAAAAAACCTGATTTTCTTTCAGGCAGGATGGTAAGTAGGCTGAATAGGTACACTCCATTTTGCTTGACTGTCCTCTCCTTCCAAGTTGCCACCTGCTCACTGATGGCAATTTGCCTTCTGGTAATGTAACAGCAGGATCCCTTGCAATTTTGCTTATTGGTGAAGTGTAAATGGTCAGTGGTGTAGAGAGAAGCTTGAATATGAGTCTGATTAGGCTTAATATGCAATCAGCTAGAAGTAGCATGGCTTTTGGTTTATGATGCTTTTGGTTTATGATGCTATCCAGCATTGTATGTATGGGAAGGAGGGAGAAAAAGAGAGAGAAAGAAAGATAGGGGCTATCACACCATTCTCTGTGGCCTTTTATTCTGTTCCAAATTATACTTAAACTGGTGACTGCTCATGTTTCTGATGTCCACCAGCATATTTTACATTGATATGATGCTTCTGAAACTATGTTTTGTGTACAGGCATTGCTTCACACCAGTGAACCTGTACTTTTTGGTTTTCATTGTTTCACGTGGTGCAAACAGTTGCTATTAATTATATCTACTTTGCAGTGTAATTATTGCAGAATTGTTGCTTTTCTGTTTAATTTTAACATTTTGACTAGTATACCAATGGAACATATTATAAGCTAAACATTTAAACATGTAGCTCTCTTGGTGATTACAATATGTTTTTTAGTTTTCTGTGGTAGCTTGACCTGAATTTTCAGAAAGGCTTGTGTCTTTCTAGGGCCCCTCCCAGGGAGGCAGCAGGAGGAGCTGGGGATGGGCAGGGAGGGTATGGTCGGTCTAGGCGAGGGGGCAGGATAACCACAAGGGACCTTTGACTTTGCCAGGAAAAGAACAATGAGGAGATGTCTGTTGTTTGCACAATTCCTCATTCATTGTTAGCTTCCTCTCTCCTTCCCACTCTGCCCAAAAGCGCCAATTACCATCAGAAGAATTGGATGATATGATTATTACTGGTGGCAAAAGTTAGCAGAGTTACAGATTGTTGACATATCATTGTTAGTACATTGAAAAGACCCACAGTTTTCCCTCTACATTGCTTTTCACTGAAATAAATAAGAATGCTAGCACACTCTCTACAGTAGTTACATTTACTACATAGAAGCATGCTCTGGGCTGAAGCAGTACCTGTAATTGGCTATCTGTGGCCAGGGTCACAGCTGTACAGAGGGACAGGTAAGGGAGGGTAGGGATAAACTAGTGCTGTATCGGGTTTAAATTCAAGACCCTGATGAGCCCACAGGGACATGAATGCCTTTTTGATAGACCATCACACCAGAAAATGAGATGCCCTGAACAGCTCAACAGTTAGTTGCTATAGTCTTTGATGTCCCGTTCCTCTTCTTCCAAAGCTATTAACCTGAGGAGCATCCTTCCCTTGCATCCTCCACTCCAGTCCCAGCACGATGTCAGGCAGGGCATATACAGGCTAACCAGAACACACTGTACCAAGCCTCTTTGGGTGAGGTCATGTTCAGACCATCAGTGTTGCCATCGACAGCAATTGTGAAGCAAATCACTAATAGTTTCCTAACACAGTTGTTTTAGATTGAAATAGAGACCATGCTAGTCTGTAAAGCCTTATGATGACAGATTTGATATTTACTCTCAGGCTCAAAGTGCTTCCAACTGGATAGCTGGAACAATCTCAGGGAATGAGGCCACAGACGAAACTGTAAGCATGCCCTTGGTTTTCCTGTCAATGGTAAAATGGTATCACAATCCCATTGGGACTGCACTTTTTTGTCCGCCTGCGACAGTAACACAACCGGTAAACCCAAATTCTTCTGTTATCTGCTGAACGCAAGGCATTACGGCCTTGGAGGAGTTTCTTGTTTTTATTTTGGCACAGCTCCTGGGGTATTCCATTCACTGTGCATTGTCTACCAGATAAATAAACAGGCTCCAAACAAAATGGCATTAAACAATGTAAACTGATGTAGAGAGAAAAGACCATTATTCAATTTCTCTGCACCTTGTGATGCCTTCCTTTGTCCTGTGGGCTACTCTCACCATGTGACACAATTAATATTCCCATTCATGGTTCCAGCTCTCTGCATCTCCTATGGGGACTTGTGCTGGGAACAATGGTCCATTGCCCCGGAGACTGCAGGTGTGCTACCTTCATTTGCCAATGATGGTAGCAAATGAAGTCAAACACAAATATGCACAGCAATCAGTTACAAAAGCTTAGACAGAGGAAAAATATCCTATATATTTTTAGAGGTACATGGAATATCTTCTGTATCACCTTTCCCCTTTCACAGCTTGACCACTTTATATTTGTTCATTTTACACTTGTTGAATAGCACAGGTCAAGTATTGTCATGAGGACAAGGCACTGTTCTTTGCCAAGCATAAAACCCTGCAGTCAGAAGAGCATGTCCTTCGGGGTTTATCTGAAGAGAGAGTTTGAGATTGCATCAGGACTTTCAAAGAGCTTCCATCATATGCAATTAAATCAATGTGGGAGATCACAAGGTATGGTGGGGATTTTTAGCCAAGGTGAACCTGGTTCCTCTCCCTCCTGTATTGTGACATCTTTTTCATCTGCCCTTTGTCCCTTCATTCTGTGCATGATGGGGAATTGGGCATTGCTCAGCAGAAATGTCTTCACCTGTATAGAGGTGACCTCAGCTCATCTGCTTATGACCACAGTTTAAAGATTACTGACTCCATCCATCCTCTAAGAGGGACATTCACTCCAGACAGATCCAATCACAATGCTCTCATGTTAATGGTCTATTTAAAGGCCTTACACCATCACAGTTCCCATAATTGTTATGTGGCCTTAACAGTATATAGCTATGTGAAACCTGCAGACTGTAATTGAAACACAGGGGACATGGACTCAGCAGCATGGTGTGGAATGGATTATGTACCACTACAGATCAATACATCCACTGCTAAGCAGGTGTAATTAGACATCTACAGTACTGAATGCTGCATTGCTATCTAACTCTGGAGTATGTTTGTTAACCATTGATTCTTAAGCTTGTGGGAGAGGTTTAGTGGTCTGTTCAATAGCACCACTTGGCAGAAAGGTCTAACAATCATCCACTGTAACAGATGGGAAATATTATTTTTTTGGCCAATACTAATTTTGGCACAACAAAGGTTTGTTAATGATGCTGTCTCTAGCTGCCACACTGTCACTGGCTGTTACTAATGTCAGCAATATGGCCGCAGCAAATGATATGACGTCTATGAATACTATGAATTACAACAAATATGGACGTATATGGAGTCGCTTACAAGCAATTTTCAAAGCAATACTTTAATATGTCATTGACTAGCATTTTTGTCCTAAGAAGGAGCTTGATGATGCTTAGTGACCTTCCTTAACCTTTAAGAAAGGTACTACGGGGAGTGAAAGGTCCTGTTCTTATTTTCCTCAGCAGGTAAATACTGAAAGGCTAAGATGTCTTCCTCCTTTAGCTATTCATTTTGTTGTACATTTTTGTTGGAGGTTAAATTGTTTATTGACCCCTGATCAAACCTTTGTTGTATAAATTCAAAATCATTTTGACCTTTGTGTCTGAATTTAAGTGGCCACTCAAAAAGCTGTACTCTTTTAGAATTACAATGCAACACCATCCCACTTTTAAATCATCATTAGCTTAGCGTAAGTGCTTGGTTAGCTTCATTAATTAGTACCAAGATGACATTTCCACACGCAAATCAAACAGGAAAGAAAGCATCATTTTCATTATCTGAATGTAGAAGCAAAAGCAAAGCAGAGCAATACAGATGCATTCATACACAAATATCAGACATGCACGCGCATACACACACACATATCTTTTATTGTTTTATATACGGACCTCTGAACTTTTAGTATGCTTTTCTCAGCGGGAGACTCAATAAATGGGGCATTCTGAAAAGGGCATCTTTAAATGGGGCTTTTAAATGGCTTCTGATTCGGTGGCGAGAGAAAGAAATAGAAAGATACAGTCAGCCAAGAGCTGCTAACCCTTTTCACTTCTGAGGAAAGGAAACGCAGAACAAACATGGACAGTTATTCAATCCAGAGTCGTGAGGCATTTGTCTTTTTAAATAGAGTTTAAATAATCTTACACTTTTTTTTAGTGATCAGTATTTGTTCAAAAAGTCGTAGTATTGTTAATATAGGATGTGGTCCAAACAAAACCCCATAATCATCACCCTATTGTCACCATGCTCCATGATCATAATTGGCCATGCATCAGGGATAACTTGCTGTTTTCATTTGGTGATTGATCTCAATAGGAAGATTAATGAAGCAAGTAAACATTTATGGTTATTGTTTTATTTGGTTTATTTGGGCATGACATACTGTATATATTGGATCTATTATCGACTCACATTACACACTGCATCAGTGCACTAGGAAGCAACATCTGCTCTTTATGGTATTTTAACAATATGGTTTCAGAAGCGGTATTATAGTTTTAATTATTTCTTTGCTGCTTTGACAAAGATTGTTGATTGTTGGCACATTAAATGTACATATACCGGGTATGCAGTCAGTCTTCTTACCATCCAGATCCTCTTTTTCTGTGTCAGAGACAGGGAGCAAACAGATCTCTGGCCCTCAGAGGAGCCATGTGTCCATGTAGGACATGGTAGACATCCAAATGACAAACCATCTGGAGTTCTGGAGTCATTGATGACATCTTTTAAATTGAGTAATGAACACTGAAACACTGGGAAACAGAAAGAAACAATCTAGCCCGTGCTATAATTAATCGCTCTTTTACATAGTTACTGCTACTTTTGACTGCGACCATTGATCAGCAGAGGTATGTTGTGAGGTTAACTGAATTTCAGTCAACACAGGGAGAATGTGCCAGGCTACATCCCTATTTCCAAAGGCCTCAGAACAATCTTCACTCTGCCACAGGTCCCCAGCTAGACACTGAATGTGTGTTTGGGTTAGTTAGTTGTCTGTGTGCACAGGAGGACTTTGTGCAGATTATCTAGCACTATGACCAAGCATGATGTGATTTCATTGCTTTGTAACAGCTCATTGTTGGGCCTGTCTCCAGCGATTCCTCTGAGCAGCAGGGTGGTTAGTGAGTAAGGTAGGGAGACCACCCTTCAGCTGGAGGTTGCCTTGCTGAAGTGTCCTTGAGCAAGACGCTGAATCTCTCCCAGCTCCAGGGCCGAGGATTTGTAGCTGACCCTGTGCTTTGACCTCCCTGTGGAAGTGGGCAAGTGAAAAGAGAATTTCCCTACAGGGATTAAAAAAGTATCACACATTACATCGCATTTCGCTGTTACTTCCCACCTATTGGTATTTCCATCTGGCCTTTTGACCTCACACAACAGAAGTGGCCTCTGAATACACAGCTGCACAAAAGATATCAGGCCAGCTGCATGCAGAGAGCAGATTCATTCAGCCTCATGCTGTTCCACTATATTGGAGTGTGGTTAACAAGTTGGCCAGTGAAGGAATTCGGAGCATGGCAGTAATCCTTTCTAGACACTTTAAGCCATGTCTCGGTCAGCAAATTATCAATGACTGTGTTGATCGTGACCTACAGGAAATGCCTGAGCATAGTGTAAGCATATTACCCAGCAAATTCCCTTCTTTCTGCTCCATGGAACTTTTGGCTGCATGAATGTTAGAAAATATACAGAATCACAGCAATTATATGAAAATATCTTTATATTGACTGCTAATGTAGTGAGGTTTTTCTTAAATATCAGTTAAATGTCAGGGTGTTTAATGTCAATTAACTGTGACCTTCACTGGTTGTGTGAGTTCACGCAAATACACGTCAGTGATCCTAGTGTGAATGATTTACATGAATCTACTCATCCTATGGTTAAAGCAAAAACCACGAGCTACATTGTACATCGTTTAGTCCATCAAACCTTAATGCCAAGTGTAATCACAACGCCATCTGTTAAAGCATTGTTGTTGGACATGTTGGCCAACTCCATGCATGCAAGCCAAACTGAAGATAGCAGCTCTAGTCTCAAATCAGTTTAACAACTATTTACAGCTACTGTTTTTCTGAGAGGGAATGATCCAAAAATATCTTGTTTGGGAACTTGTTTCCTTTGTAGAGTGGTGCAACAAGACCGAGGTCAAAAGGCAGTAGATGCCACACTGATAGTATCGGGGGAGATTACCACAGATACAGTTGTAATTACACTGGTAACACTTATTCCAGATGGATGTGGTACAATCACGCAGATAAAGGACTTCCCACGTCATTCTTGGGGAGCTGGCTCACCAGGAAAGCTGCTTACACACAGGAAGTCTGGCAACTCTGCTTCCAGATAATACCATTGAATAGCTGAATAGCTATGCAGTGTCAGGCGTTCTCCTCAGTAGTTTGGGACCCATGGTAATTCTCTGAGAAATGTGTGACACAAGTTTATCTTCAATTTGTGTGTTTTATTCAAGCATTTATGAGCAATTTAAAAATAAAACCAAGGTTCAGTACTAGCTCATTTTTAGTTAAGAACTGCAGAATTGCAAAAATATGATAACAGTAAAACAAAACAGCTATTGGGTAATCTGTTATGTTAAAGTAGATAACCCACCCAACAACACCGTAGTGGTCAACCTGCCCAGTTAGCCAGTCAACTTTAACAATAACACTGTAAAAACACATGGGCTATAACCAAAAATAGGTGATTACTGTTTATTGTTCTCAAGCTCCCATGTAAAAATACACAGACGGGGCTCAACATGCAACAACTGACTCTGAAGTAAATAGTCCAAAATTTGTCTTTCTTCTTTGCTTCAAGTTTCACTTTTAGATTGAAATATTGTTATTTATTGTTATTTAAATACAGGTATTTCAAGAATATTAATTAATAATAAGTACAGAATTTTCCAAATATAAATATACAGTATATACTCCAACTAAGGAAATACTACTATAATTTGAAGAACCACTTGAAAGTCTGAATTCATTATTAGCATCATTATTGTTCTTTATTATGGTTCCTCTGTGGTTCTTTGAATGTTCTCTGACAGACCAGATGATTTCAATGTACATGTAAAAAATGCCCAATATTTCAATTCATAATGTTGTTCTGAGGATGTTCTTTTCTTTCTTCTCACAGGCTAGGATTCCCCATGATGATGATGACGTGCATGATAGGCATGTGCTACCTGCTGGCCACCCACATTGGACTAGGTTGGAACATGTAATCTACAACTGCTGTGCAGAGCCAAAGAGACTGTTTTTAAGTGTGTGTGTGTGTGTGTGTGTTGATGGGAGGGTGTGTGCATGTGTGTTTGCATGCATGTAGAAATCCTTCACTCCTTCAAGCATTCAAACTTTCAGCTCACTGGAATGTGATTGGTAACTTGATTGACACTAACTTGATTTGTTGCAAAGTAGGGAAAAGTAACAAGGTTTATGCAGTGAGCAACTACGACAAAACAATCAAGTTTCCTTGACTACAATGCAGAGGTGTGGCGACAGTGGCGCCAGAGCAGGGACTGGAATTGTATTTACTTTGACTTTTGAATCAAACATCAAAACAATATGACAGAAAGAAAGTATGACACGTGAATGGACCAGAGTTTCAGATGGCTGGTCCCATGCCACCCCACTGAGGTATCTTCTTCCTCAGAACTTGACTAAACCTTGTATCCTCAAAAAATAACTTAATCCAAGGGAAGGAATATTTGTCTTTGCTAAAAGATCGGCCCCACATGGTGCTACTGCCTCTATAGGTATCATCGGTATAACTGATTCCAGCTATCGCCTGTGACGTCAGACTGTAAAGGAGCTACAGTATTCCAGTGATTTGCTTTTAGAAACATTTAGAATAATGATCATTATTTGTTCTCTCAAACTTTTCATCCAGTTTACCAAACTGATATCTTGAAGATACAACAATACCCAATTAAAGGGATTTTATAATGGTAAATGCCTGATAAAGTTTTTTTGTTTGTTGTAAGTGAAAATATCAATGCCCTGTAATTAAATCTGGAAGACAATTGCATCAACAATAAAATGAAAAACACTAAATAATTGATTAAATGAAATGAAATGAAATAGAGATGTAGAATGTTATTGAAATATTGTATACTATATATATACTATATATATATATATATATGATTTAATTCAGTATTTAATCTAGGAAAAGTTGAATTATGTTATTGCCCTTACATGAACCGGACAATTTCCTGTGTCTACTGTACAGCCCCACAAACTGAACATCTGTGTCCAATGGTTGAAGCTTTCATAAAAACAATAAAACATCATGTTTCTGGATTTGATTTGCCTGAGTTAGATTTGTGCAATTGTGATGGTAGTGGGTGAATTTACACATAAAAGCACCCTAACACTGTATAAGCTCTTGATGATGTACCTTGTATTTCTGGGCCCATTTTGTTGCTTGGTTTCCTTATTTCTGCGGAACACTGTGCAAATAGAGGACATGACTGTGTTGTAGTCTTATTCAGGTTGAGATATTTCCAGCACAGCTACAATGGAGTTTGATAGCAGAACATTTTCCTGTCAGTTCAGTCAACAGTAAACAGTCAACAGTCAGTTTTTTTGTTAGCCCCTCAGAATCAAAGAGCAAGGGCTTCTTTCTAGACCCACCATTTTGCACAGACATTCAACAATCACACAGGGAGAAATCCATTGTAAAGGAGGAAGAGACACCAGTTTCTACACTGACAGTAGCTCCAGTAGACCAGAATGCATTGCAGCCACAAGAGTAAGTGGTGCGACTCTCACTTTTTGTTGACTGGAAAAACTCTTGCTCTTGTTCGTGCAGTGCTATTGCTATCAGTCTCCAGCTATAGCTGAATGTAACAAGTTCACATGCGTTCTCTCTGGGAACTCTGGGAAATGTAGGAAATCACTAACTGAGGTAGAAATAGACAGGAATAGGCAGGCAGGCAGGCAGGCAGGCAGGCAGGCAGTCTGTCTATCACTCGATTTGTATGATATCATACAAAATGATGGTGCCTTACTTTTTGTAACTGTGAACTGGACATAAGAACAGGTTGCATCAGAGCCTTGGATGTTGTAATCAAGTCAGTAAAATAAGAAAGCTCTGACTGAGCAGTTTAGCTCTTGTTTGTTTGCTTTATTCTGCATAACTGCTGACATTTTGTGTGAGCTGGAGCTAATCCAGCAGTACTGTGAGCCACTTATCCAGTCTTAGGTTTGGTCATGCATTCACCGATGCAGGCCTAGCTTAACAAACAGATAACTCAGAGTTATCGGCGTATTTATTGTGGTCATTGACCCAGACGCTTCCCAAAAGACACAGGCTTGCTGAAGATTTAATCCTTGTTTAAAGGAATCGACAAGAACTCAAATCAGTTTCAGGCAATTAGACATGTAAGAATATAGCTGAAAAAAACAATTTTAAATATAGGTAACAGCACTTAACAAATCTTTTTTAATACTATGATATAGGGCAGTCCAATCAATATTTGCAAGCATGATCAACCATCTCCCAAAGCCAGAAACCAGAGAACTAGTGTGAGGGTGCAAGAACACTCAGACACTGTGCAGCGCTGAGAGCTCAGCATCTGTTAAGTGCTCAGAACTAAAAGAGGCTACAGAGGTGAGAGATTTGAACCTGTGATGTTATCAAGGTATGACACAACCACGTGTCCACCGACACACACACTCACACACACGCACCCCAATGCCTTCTGTTGTTATTACCATTTCATTCCTGCCGATGGCTGTCACCTGATCAAAGCAAAAGTGTCAAGATGAAGATGAAGGAAGCAGTGATAATTTGCTGGTGGAGAGTATCAGGCACGTAGGTCAAGGTGGGCCCGGGTGGGCTGCTGCTGTCTAATATGTGCTATGGCCCATCCATTTGAGAGGGGACAAATGGTGAACAATTTTGCTTCAGTAGCATTCATAAGTAAAATTACCCAATACCCACTCAGATTCACTCAAATGTGAATCACACACCTCTCTCTCTCTCTCACTCTGTCAATCTCAGTTTTTTTGTAGTAGGCCTAATTAATTTAAAACACCCCTGGAATGATGAATCCACCCACCCATGATTGCTTATGTGGTAATGGTGTGCAATGTCTGTATGGCACTACGCGTGCAATTTGGTACATTGGATTTTTGCCAAAAGAGCAACTGTGCATGCTAAAAGTTTGCTAATTTTATGTAGGCCCACCCATCAAAGATTTGTTGGCTACAGTACTGGAGAGTAGTGATTCAAATTATTTATGTGCAATGAAAATGCATGATGAAATGGTGACACGTGATTGCTAAATGTGTTTTGTGCTCCGTGGTGATGGTGACCTGAATGAAGCAATGTGATATGCAAACAGTTCATGGTGTCTGACAACTATAATTAGTTTGTTATCATCTGTATCATTTGTTCATGCTACATAGATTAACTGTAATTGGTAGGCTTCCATCATCCTGCGTCTTCATCCAAAACATTACATGCCTTATTCTTCATGTACTTCAGCCATACATTGATCATATTGTACGCCTTGAGGTCTGCATTAAGTCGGGATTCCTGTGGGTCCCATGGGACTTGCAGTAATTTGTGCTGGAGCGGGAGATATTTAGCTTACTTAGATGATGCAGTAGTATGAATACATAGTATGTTATAATCATTTTGCATCATTGTTGCCCCCTGGCTTGCCTCAGGTAAGACCACTAAAAAACATGAGATTAGGTTTTAGATGTTGGCGCTTATGAATAGCCAATATTTATATAATGAAGCAAGAAATGAATTGTGATACAGGTGACCACTATCTAGAGCGTAGTGTCTGTTCATTGTCAAATATGGTACTTGAATTTGTGACATCCCCTACTAGTGACACTATTGCTCCAGTGACCACATGAACCAATTAATCATTCTGGCTCAATGAGAATTCGTTCAATTTTCTCTACAAAGTCCCTCTATCCATGGCTAATGCTCTTATTCATTAAGATGGGATTAAATGTGTTCTATCCTCTGTAATTAAGAAGTGGAGTGGGGAGCTTAAGGGGATTCACTTTAAAGGCTACTATAAAAAAAACCCTGATCTTCCTGTTACAAGACAAAGTAATACGATATAGCGTGAGATAACATTTCCTTCTTTGATCACCCTTACATCACCCTTATTCACCCTTATATCTAGGACCATCCTCAAAGAAGTTCTTTCATTTTAGCAAGCAATTCTCCAACTTGCTTTTACACCCATAGACATCATTCCTATCACTTACATTTGAAGTTAAATTGATTCTTTGACCCTGCAAACAGACCCTTAGGATCCAAGTCAAGTTAGTTTCATAATTATGGCTAAAATGACAATTATGTAATGGATCACCACCAAAATCGAATCAATTGTTCCTTCAACGCTCTGTCCATCAAATTTCATGGAAATCCATTCATAAGTTTTTGACATATCCCGCTGACGGACAGACGGACAAACTAACTTACAGAGTGGAAAACGTAACCTCCTTTGTGGAGGGATTAACAACTCTATGCTTTAGTGTAAGAAGCCAGAGCTTTTACAGATGTCTTGTGTTGTGCCAAAGGGGCCACACAGTGATTCATCATTCATGCCACAATAAAGTGCATAGTTTTGGTTTGTAGGGCACTTTGTCATAATGTAGCACTCTAAACTCTGCAGGTCTCAAGTGGAACACATGGAGAACCTTTGATTTAAGTGGAGGATTCATTGGGTACCTGATGCACAGTATTTTGGAGTTCATCGTTGTGTAAGAAGGAATGAGACTGGGTTCATTTCCTGCTATCACCTATGAAAATGTTTTTGATGGGTTGGTGGTGTCAGAAATGTACAATGACATTTCTGGTCATTAGGCCCACTTAAAAATTGGCATTTGTGAGCACAATAGTGAAAATCAGGTCATTAATCTTGGAAGTAATTTTTTGTGCAGCACATGCACAGATGCATGAGCACAGGGATCCCTTCTTACATTGATTAGTTCTTTAAGACGTCTAAATAGTTTGCAGCATCTTGGCTAAAATTTGGCTACATAGGGTTAAAGTTGAAGTTTAGTAGATGTCTATGAAAATGAAAGCATCATAATGCATCATTTAAAGATGTAATAATGTTTTTACTGCTTGGTCTAAAACTGGGCAATACACAGCCAAAAAGATCCTGAGCTACATGGGAGCTATAGTATACACACAATGTTGAAATCATGTCTAGCGCTCAGTGGGTGGGCTGAGGGTGTATAAGCACGTCTTCATGTTGTTCATTGATTAGTCTATACTTTGTGGGCAAGCCACTAGATTTAATTAGCTGAGTACCTGTCATTGAAATAAGGGTGTGTTACTTTGCATTGATTGCAGTGAGGAGGCGTATGAATTTCATGGGATTTGCAAAGCTTTGAAAATAGATTTAATGTGATGATCTGCAAGATCCTAGTTTTTATTCTTATTTTGTTGAAATCTTTGGTGCTAAACGGTCATTGCTGTGGTCTTTCTGCACTGCACTTCCCAGAGATCACTTTGCAATCAACCAGTGTTGCCAATACTGTTACAACTTTTTCCTTGGATTTTCTGTTGATGAAGTTTGAGTTTCTGTAGGTACTGGTCTTTTCTTTGTCTGCTCAGTGATGGTGGCTATTGCTGATCGTGCTAAGTACCACATTCTTCTCCTATTTATTATGTGCTCTGGAGCACCTTTATAAGAGTAGGGCTCTGTGTGTGTGTTCGTCTGTTTGTGTGTAATGCATGTGCAGTGCTCAGGGGAATTACAGCTCTTACAGCTCTTCAGGCCTCCAGAGCCCGAAGAGCCTTGAGAAGGGAAATCCAGGCAGTACGGTAGAAATCACATTGGTGGAGTTTTTAAATCAACATAGTTACACTCACTCAATCATGTAACCCCCTCCTCTCCACCCGAGCACCTAGAAAGCGCTAGCACACTTGTTCCAAACAAATCGCTGTTGCTGCTGGTAGTGTAAAACGCATCACTTCCTGTGAGCCAGAGGATTTTTCCTGGGAAAGACTTCCCTAACATTGGGTGTTTACAACAGCAAATGTAGCAAATTTAAAAGCTTTCATGAACTGCTTATAGGTTGAATCACTTGTGTTATATCAATCGCTAATTGGGAGTAGCAAAAGGCACATTAATTTATATGAAAATGTCACAGTATATTTCTTTAAACAATGTAATAAAACAAACAAAAAATAATGTAATAGCAAAGACAATCATTAAAATGGAAGATTTTTTCAGGTAAGAAATTTATTTTGTTTGTTTATTAGGAAAAATACACCTGCTGTGCATTTGTGGAAAAATTGGAATGTAAATAAATCAAACTTTACCATTGGTGGGAACGATGCGCATGTTGTGCACTCGAAGTAATTAAAACGAGGGCACGAGGTCTATCTCATGTGCACGCAATACCATCTAGTGCCCTCGATGTAGTAAACTCAAATTAGTTTTTTTTTTCTTGCAGCCACTCCCGGCCATAGAATCAGTTTTCCAGTGTCCTAATGAAAAGAATGGCTTGTCAGAAGGCGTTTTCCTTTGAGGCTGTTTTAAAACTGACATTTACAGTGTAGCAATGAATGTCTGTGTCACTTTAGTAAAGGACAGTTTTTACATTCCTGACAGACTCCCATAAAAGGAAACAAGATGATTAATAGCACAACAACAACCTCACGCTCTGTGCAGCTTTTCTATTATGATGGTAGGTTATGTTCTACAGGTTGCTATGAAAAGGCATTCATTCTCATTGTCAAAGCCTATTCAAGTGAGATTGTGAATTTGTTCCAAAATGCTTTAATTACAGCTGTTCGCTGACATACATTCATAAGGGACTCCTTTATAAATATGGTTGAATATTGTCACTGTTGTGAAAACAAACTCATCATTTGTTTGGTTTCCATATTTGAAAGTGGTAAAAGCAAAAGTAGCTCAGGAGGGGTAGACAAACAGCCATCAGTCAATTTGAATTGTACAGTAAGTTCCAAAAATGCACAGGTTCCACTCACTTGTATAGAAATGTCCACATTACTTGTGATAATTATCTGTCACAGCATATACCATTCAAACATGGGTGACCAAAAGCCTATTCTTTTCTTTTCAAATAAATAGATAAGAGGTTTCCAAAGAGTAAGAGCCGCAGTGTCTCTTCCTGGTTGATCCCCGGTTGTGATCGGAGCTGATCGAAACTCGCTTTGTTACTCTTTCGCACCCTGATAATAGAACATTTGCATATCTATGACAAAAATGCATTACAATCACAAAGGCTTATTGTTTATAGACATGTACAAGATGATTGCAGTGATGGGAAATAAGACTGCGTGGCATAGACTTAATTGGATTTTTTATCTAGGCATCGTGTACATGATGAACTAGACTGTGGCCGTTGAATTCATGATTCAAGTTTCAACTCTCAAGTGTTTGGACCAAACTTAGTATAAAAGTAATCTTAATTAGTAATTTGCGATGGACACACTATAGGTGTGATACAAGTGGTCACACAATCAGTATAACTTCTTTATGTTAGGCTATTTTTCATAATGAAATGGGCAATTACTTATTTAGTGGGCAGGTACTTCTGGGGAAGCTTGAAAAATAAGAAAAAAAAGTACTACTTTACTTATCTTTGCAATTTTGCTGCTGGGTGAGAAATTCTGCTGAACAAGGTTTAATGTGATATACTTCCTTGAAAAAAACGATTTAGTCTTTGCTACCAGCACAATAGTACTGTAAAGAACTGGGTGAACCTTGTATTCAAATGTAAAGGGAACTTTAAAGACTTACACCATCATTTTAGAGAAGTCTCTGGGCATGAAAAGATAAAGTTGGCCAGGCTGAAGTCTCCTGATGATCTCCCAGCTCAGCAGGACAGAGGTTTCTGGCCTCTAGCCCGCCTGGCTGGGCTCCCTGCAGGCTCCCTCTGGCCCTTCTGATGTTCTGACTGAGTGAAAATAAAGGCTGGAGTTTCCTGACTTGCTTTCCTAAACCGTTATTGCTACAGGGTATTCAAAAGATGTTGACAAACCACAGTCAATATTGAATAATTGGCCTCGTTTATTCTATTCTACTGGTGAATTCTCCCCATGCTCTCATTCTGGGCATGACCTATTGTAGACATGAAATTGTCACGGTTCATATGATATATAAATATTATTTTCAATGTTTCCTGAGAACCAGTTTCACTTCTATTAAGATTTTACAATAAAGGGTGTTAGAGAACATGATCAGAGTAGACAAATCTTGTAACACGTGTCATCACTGTCATCGCATCCGTCGGCTTCATTATAGGTTTTTAGATTTTACCTTCTGCCAAAACGCATCTAACTCAAGCTACAATAACAATTTATTTTTTTTTAAAAAGTTTACAAAGTGTTTTATCAAACAAATACAAACATCATACTAATAAAATAAATTCAAACAAGTAAAAACAAGAACACAGCACATGACAAAAAGAACAGTAAAAACAATAGAATAGTAAAATAGTACACATAAAGACATAAAAGAAAGTCTATAAAAATAAGTGCAAAACATTATTGGTGTATCATCACACAGCGATGTACCAAGAAAATATGGAAAATGTTCTACAGAACACTGTTCCCATAGCAACCACCAACTTGTAGTGCAGAGACAATGCGGATCAATGAATATGATACTTTTTGTTGTGGTCAGTCCTGCCACAGTATCACACAGCTACAGTTGCATTCACTCTTTCTCCTGTGATTTGAAGAGAAAATGCCTCCCATGACTTGACAGCCACAATTCATATTTCTTGAATGTGTAAATTGTAAATAAACACCCAGATTGTTGAAGAGTGTGACTTGATGGATAAGATTTTACCAAATTTCTTTTGTTCTCACTTCTCACTTTTTTCACAACTTCAAAAGACAATTTAAATTCACAGCTAACAACCATTTAATGTCAGTCCTATCTATCAAAACTATCAACCAAACTATCTATCAAAGTGAGGGTGTAAAATATAATGTATTGTATGTCTATGTGTGTATGTGTGTGGGTGTGCCTGTGTGTGTACCGGGATCAATAAAGAGAGTCATGCTTTGCCACTGTAATGAAAGGTCAAACCTCATGTCATAATTCCCTTTATGGCTGTAAGCAAATCTCATGGCACAAAGCGGTTTTAAAGGGGGGCCCAATCTTGTTAGTTTCCACCTCGTTTAGGTTGAAAAACTTCATTGGATTTTCGACATATACCAATTGAATTTGAAGACCCATTTGTTTTGATCTTACTTCTAACAAATAATTCAGCTGTTCCCCTGGCGATATGGTACCTCTCACAGGGTGCTTGGAGTATATAGGTCTGTGAAATCTAAGGAGGATGGCCTGGAGCTAAACATTTTGCTAAGGCTCATCTGTGAAGGTTGCCATCCCACTGAGGGACATAGGGTTTGGGGGATGCCTTGTTCACTGGGCCTCTTGCTGCAGCAGCTTGTAAGCAGTTTATAAAAACAGTAGACTCCTAATAGGTCCTGTCGTTCTTCTCATTTTGCATAATGTCTCAAATTTATTATGACAAAAGACACATTTTGTAATAAAACCATTTAGTCCTACTTGTAAAATACCTTTAATTTCTTGTAAATACATTTAAATAAAACACTTATAAAGTGCAAAATTGATTGCAATGCTATACATTAATGAAAGAAAACTTTATTCCACATTTTCTGTCTTCTGTAGTAATGTACATTTCAGATATAAAAGAACCATAGGTATGAAAATAGCATGGGCATCAGAAATGGATTTTATATGCTGGAGCAAAAGGAGCGATATTATCAAAACAACCCCACTCACAGGACACCACACTGTTGAGTACAATCTCAACACTTGCACTTGACAGAACCACTGAATTATGAGAAATCCATGTCACATTGAATCCACAAATGTGAAAACACAAAGCAGAAAAAAGTGTACAGGTAGAGTGTTCTGTATATGTCAGATAGGAGCTAAGGACCTAAGTACAACAACAAAATCAAGAAAAATGTGATTTACCACTGTTGCAATATATTGCAGATAGCAGAATGCTTATGAAAGCATGTGGTAAAACACTTTGTGTACTGCAGCAGAGGATGTTCTCCGTTTAAATGGGAAACCCTTCACAAACCTCATCGTGACAAACAGTAGACGTTAGTGATATTTGTGCCACAAATAATACCAAAGTGAATGTTAACCAAATGGCATAAACCATCCATAGAGCAGTTCCACTGTAATTATTCCAGTTATACTTGTAACGTTTCAACCACGTTGTAAATGACAACTTACTGTATATACTGCCACCAAACAAACAAACAGGGATTGAGGGAGATAAATAAGTAAGTAAATAAATAATTAAAGCATGTTGTTGAAGGCAATTAACATCTAAATATCTCACCAACAGGATGGTTTCCTCCAGCATATTGGTTCAGATGCCCCATCTGCATAAGACCTCCTGGGTCTCAACACAAATGACCAGATGCCCAGAGATAGTTGAGTGGTTGAGTCTGGAGTCACACATGCGCCCATGCTGGCCTGGGATCAAATCTTGCCAGACTTCTCTCGTGTCTCTCTTTGCTTTCCCAGTGTCGGAATAGACAAAAATACTAAAAGGAGTGTGGACTGTCCACTTTTAATAAAAACAAGAACAGCATCTATGACATGAAGGTGGAAAATTATGTTTTAAGGTTCAGGTGGAGACAGACCATTGGAAAAATCTGTTGTCATTTAAATGTGCATTCAACTGAAAATTGAATTTCTCCAAGCATGTTGCATAAATGTATAAGCCATTGGAAATATGAATTGCTCATAAATTTGTGAAGATACTAATAACTAATTTGTATCATAATACAGTGTGAATAACCCAGAAACTGATGATCACATGACTGTATAAAGAATTGCCCTTTCCAAAATTTCTATGACCATCGGAGACAACCTTCACAGTAACTCTTGACCTTATACATTTGAGTCTTACTCAGAGAAAACATGCTTGTTCTCAGATAGATGTTTCCTACTGTGTTAAATGAAGCAAGGACTTTCATAAAGGTCACTTGCATTTTTCCTAATCCTTCTTGTGCCGCTTGCAGTGTTGTGTCTTTTAGACACCATTGCCTCCTACTATGGAGAGGAGAAAAGTGCCAAAAATATGGTCAAAAAACAGGAAACTGGACAGGTCAGTTGACAGTACAACTCCTAACAAATTCTTCAAGCAGAATACAAAATCTGCCCCTACAAAACATTGCAAGTAACTTAATGAGGCAAACAAGTGCATGTACCTTGAACCACACCGTTTGCCTAAACAGTGCTTGGATATCACTTTTAATCCCAATGGGTCATTGTACAGTATAGCACCACTCAGAATACCTTATTGCATCCCTCTTGAAAGAGATCTGGCTGCAGAGGGGATTCAAAATATGGTAGCAACTGTGTTGTGCAATGGATGGAGCAGTGTATCGACTAACAACGCAAACAAACAATGATCACAAATGCGTAATAAAACACTAATCCTGCATTCACATTGTGGCCTAAAAAAAGCCATGCCAGTGGGCAGTGTGAGATGTCAGTCAACAATAAAACAATAAAATCTGTTAAAATAGTATTGAATGAATATCAATTTTTAATATTTCATTTGATTTCAAAATGTCTAATTTTGAGATGGCTGAGTTGGGAACAACACGTGGCAGGTTATAGTTCTAGTAGAATCTGCAAATTTGATTAAATCAATAGAAAGAGAAAAGAAAGGAAGGATGACAAGAAGAGCAGGTGCACAAACATACATTGATCAGCCACAACATTAAAACCACTGACAGGTGAAGTGAATAACGTCAATTATCTCGTTACAATGGCACCTGTCAAGGGGTGGGATATATTGGGAAGCAAGTGAACAGTCAGTTCTTGAAGTTGATGTGTTGGAAGCAGGAAAAATGGGCAAGCGTAAGGATCTGAGCGACTTTGACAAGGGCCAGATTGTGATGGCTAGACGACTGGGTCAGAGCATCTCCAAAACGGCAGGTCTTGTGGGGTGTTCCTGGTATGCAGTGGTTAGTACCTACCAAAAGTGGTCCAAGGAAGGACAAAGGGTGAACCGGCAACAGGGTCATGGGCGCCAAAGGCTCATTGATGCGCGTGGGGAGTGTAGGCTAGCCCGTCTGGTCCGATCCCACAGAAGAGCTACTGTAGCACAAATTGCTGACAAAGTTAATGCTGGCTATGATAGAAAGGTATCAGAACACACAGTGCATCGCAGCTTGCT
>OOFE01035476.1:0-13714 GCA_900323365.1 Monocentris japonica | reverse complement strand
TACTCATATTTCTGTGGTGTGTCATGTTTCCAAGGTTACAGAGCATTCCTGGCCGACCACGCCCGTTCAGGGATTTTGATGACTCATTGCAGTGGCCAGTCACACACACACACACACACACACACACAAACTCTCAGATTTCCTCCTCTTCTGTTGCTATGGCGTGTTTCCTCTTAATATCACATGATGCTCGTATGATCAGATCTAAACTGTGTTATCATTTTGCAGTCGGCCTGTTCCACTCTGCTTTGCTGTGTGGGGCATCCTTCTAAAGACTGACAGGCGCTGTCGGGACAAAGTTCAGTCCTCCATTAGCTTCTTCCCCAGTCAGACATTTTAGTCCAGTGATTTTAGCCCACCTTTACATTGGGCAGCCTTTACAGTATAAATGCTTGATGTGTTTCTGTCGACACTCTGTGCCCCTCTGCTTTTCCCCCACGGGGCATCCTCATAAAGATTCACTGGTTTTACAGAAGTCATTAGATACAGTACGGCAAGCATCCATTAGCTGCTCACGCAGTCAGCCATTTTGGCTCAGCTGCTCTGTGGACAGTTCATATTCCATTGCCTTTGTATTGAACAACATTTATAAATGGTTTGTGTGTTACCAGCTGAAACGTTTTTGTCCAGCTGGTTCGTGCCCCTCTGTTTTGTCAGGTGGGACATCCTGTTGAAGATTTTATTTTCTCCAATACTGCTAAATAAAATATAGGATGAAGGGCTATTTTATTTGATTTCTTTAATATTCTGCTGAAATTCTCTTTTCACTTGTGGAGGTTATTTGGATTCAGTGTCTTGCTCAAGGGCGCCTCAGAAGGGCAGATGCCTGCTGTCACATGGGTGTGACCCGTGGCCTTCCAGCTGAAGGCCTCCCTGCTCACGACGTCACCCTGCTGGCCAAAGTTGTAGTTGTTGTTGAGTCGTTCAGCTTCACAGAAGCCTCGGGACAATTCTCGACAGGGTACATTCGATGAATCATCATCAGTGAATCAGTATAAGATTTTTGAATTCAGTCCACATGAGAGAGCAGAGAGAATGCAGAAGTGAAAGAGGAAGTTAAAGCCGTTGATACATACATATCCACGTGAATCACATTTTATTTGGTTACCAAGTAGAGTGGCATAAGGAACAGAGGGTGTATCACTGGGTGTGGTCTCACATGAGATAGCTGCAGGCTTGTGAGTGAGTCTGTCAACTGATGCGTGTGTGTATTGTGCATGTGAGAACATCCCTTCCCACATTTTTCCCACTGCTCAGTTTCCAAAAGTCAAAATGCAGAGTTGCATTTAACGACTTGGAAGACAACCATGCATCTTAAATTGCTCTCTATAAAGTAAGATTTGGACTGCTGGGAGCATTGCGCTTGCCAGAAGAGTTGAATGGGCTCTTTTTAAAAGAGCCAGTGTCACCTTTGTATAGTCTCCATTCTCCAGCCCCCTACCACCGACCATGGCAATGAGCTTGACATGTGCTCCATCAGGGATTAAGAGGCCCACAGTAAACCATTTATAAGTGAACTTTTTCCATCCAGGTTTGAGCATGCATGCTTTTTTTCAGAAAGCCATTGCCTCACAGTTACACATATTCACACCAACAACCAGTGTCTGTTGGAAATCAAACGCCATGCTCAAGGGAACGTCGGTTGCAGCTTTCTGTGTTCAGTAGCCCACCCAGTGGTCTGATCACAAGTCCTCCTCTCTAACCTGTAGGCACTGATGGCCCTTTGTTACTGTGTTGGCCTGTATTATGTCTACAGTCTGTTATATTATATTAAAGGCCAAAGCTGTGAGCTGAAGCTGGTCGATGTTTGACGCAGGGACTGACTGTTTCGTTATGCTCCATCTGGGATTGGTAGTTGTAGCCAGACAGAGATCTGTTGTTGCTGCTGTTTTGATGGATTTGGAGCCACAGAGCAGGTAATGGGGAGCACATGGAGATGTAGTCTCTACATCCAGCAAACCAATCCAACACAGGCCTGAATTTTTTGATGACTCAAAATGCCTCTAAATTCTTAGACTGTAAAATATTTGCTCTTTTCAGCTGCATGCAGTGCCATATATCAAGTCTTTACTTATCTATTAGCTACAAAGGGAGGATTTGAGTTCCTACAGATAACGTCACTCACTGTTCGTTTTTTCATTTCAGATATTAAAGATCATGACAGGCTATCAAAATATCTAAGATCTGGCAGCACACCGTTCGACTGGCATCCAGTCCTGGGCAAAAACTATTTGCAGTGATTGTTTTCAACCTCTTTGAGCACCAGATGGGTGGGGCTTTCTCCGTTAGGGCAATCCAGACAGTGTTGGGTAACAATCACAGAAAAGGATACCAAACTGACTTTCAAACACTTTCCTTTGATTGTCTTAACTTTTTGCCACACATTGTACTGTCCAATGTGGCAAACCCCACCCATGTGGTCCTGCAAGTCGATGAAACAAACACTAAGAATAATTTGTTAATACCATTTGACCCGTTCCTGCTAGAGTCCTACATTTCTATTAGCTAATTCCTTACGGAGCTAAATGTGTCTTCTGCATGCTGTTACTAGTGATTACTGATGATAAACTGCTCCCACGAGAAGCAGAAATCTGTTTCACATTCACCGTTTCGACAGCCTGGATGTCTGTGACACACAATCAGGTCAAAAGTGATTTTCATTATGGGGAGATTATGAAAGGGTTGCAATGGATAAATCATTGAAATGGTGATTGCTTGAAACAGTGATGTCAAGTGTTCTCCCCTCCTGTTTACCACTTTTCCATGTGCTAGGTGCTACATCCTGTTGCTGTCTGAGGCTCTGATGGCTTTAAATCATGTTCCCATCAGTAATCTGCAGAGGGCACTGCAGGTTGCCGTGTGCTCTACCCTACTCTAGACACTTGTGTTGTTACAAGGTGAAAATGGGATGATAGCTACACACTGCAGTTGTCGGAGGAGGGCACAATTCTACCACCTTACCCAAAGGCAAATGGAAAAAAAATCTAACATTTTCCAAGCCTGCTGTTTGTATATTTAGCTCCTGAGACTGGCAGCCGTGGTGATCCTGGGCTCCATCTTGCTTTCCAGCCTCGATCAGTCTCAGATGAGGTTGAGTAACAGGGCATTAAACACAGACACAATTGTCCTCTTTCCGAAGGCAAAGAAATGACTTTATGCCTTTTTCCATTTAGGTTTGCACAGCTCGCTAGTTGGGTAAGTGAGCTATGACTGTCGAGGGAAAGGAGGGAGACCAGGGATTATGGACTTGTCAGTACTCTCAGTGGTTGACCTTTAGCTTTTGTTTTTATAGAGTAAAATAAATTCAAGAACTTTGTGACATAAGTCCCTAAGCTTTGAAAAGAAAGAGTGGTTTTGTCAAATGCAGTTAAACAGTGCTCTCTTGTTCATTTTTAACCGTATCCTTGCTTTTCATCAATATGACATTTTGCATTTACAGGCCAGTCAAAGACTCTGTCCGTCCTGTGTGTCGTGTTTTGTACGGATGGTGGTTTTCCCCTCCGGCCCTCTTCTGTCTGTTGTAGCGGGTTGTGTGTCATCTCTGTCACCTATCAGTAGAACTTCCTGTTTATCGGTCAGCTCCCATCATCCCCTCCTCTGGAAACACTCAACCTGGTTCTACAAACAGGGAATCGATTGCATGCCAGCTTTCTCAGTATGTACTGTTGAGTATCTGTTTTAAAGCATGTCCCAAACAATGGATGCAATGTTGATGACAGACTGGAGTAAACTGTGTCAGTTAGACAAAGACAGCAATCAAAGACTGGCAATACTTAACATTATACACATTATATTTTAGTTCTCTCTCATCTAACTTCATAGTGCATGATGTACTGATGTTTATTTCTGCTTTATTTTCATTTCCAAAGCTCTAAAAATCCATTTAGGAAAAAAGTTCATCATTCAATATCTAAAATATAGGGTCCGGTCTGTAAAAGTGTTAACATTTTTATAAACAAAGACTAAAGTTAAATTCTAGCCTTAAGGAGGTGCCATAAATTACTTTTAGTTTTCATTTTTATTAAAGCAGGCGTCACTTTTTTTCACATGGTTGATATTTCATTTTCTAATGAAACGAATGCACATATGCACAAGATATTCAGGAAGCTTTCAGGAAGCTGTTATGAAATCGTAGTGAATGTCTTCCAGATGGCTGGGTCATTACCCACAAGCCATAAGTGTGAACCACTGAGAGGTCTGGCTTCAGGCCCACTGATATGGGTCACAGTGTGGGTCGGTATTGGACTACAGACTGGAACTGGGACACTACAGTATGTCCGTTCTCCTGAGAGTACGTGCTAGATCAAGCCAAACTGTGTCCTGATTGTGCTTTGTTCTGTGTATTTTATTTGTTTCACTAAAAAGGGAATTTCCCATTTTGGGATCAATCAAGTAATACTAAAGCATGCTGCTGTCGAGTTTGTTATTAACAAGTGTGTTTTACGCTGTCTGCTCTGCTGGTGCAAGCATCATGTTCTGCGAACTCAGTGAAAAGCAAAAGGGATAAGCATGTGATTATATTTTACTATTGTAGGTCAGTTGTATAAATCCCAGCTCCACGTCTCTATAGTAAAGCATTATGAGTGAGAAGGGAAGGAAGAAGGAGGCAGAGTGAGTAGAGTATTGTGACAGGTCAATGGCCATCTCTCTCTCTCTCTCTCTCTCTCTCCTTTCCCTTCTGTCTCCATGAAGATATACTGAGACATGTTATTGCCCTGTCAAATGCTCCCCAATCACCTTTAAAGTACTGACAATCCCCCAGTTCTAAAAGGCTTTTTATACAGTAAGAAAGCGCCTGTTAGCCTGTTAGCCATGCAGCACACTGCACATTAAGCAAAGCCATCACCTTTCCTTGAACATTCATCATCAAGCTAATTTGTGTGGACAACTTTCTCAGTGGTGTGCCAAGAAGCAGTATGTAATGTCTTCTGTCAGGTATTCCTAGACTGTGTGTGGAATACAGACCATGCAGTACCAGACATGCTTCCTTTGATCTTTTTCCTATGAAACTCTACAAGAGGTGAGTGCTGTAGATTTGAACAGTTGATATCCAAAGAGTTATATCAATTTTAAATCAATCAATTTTAAAATCTTGACCTGAAGTCCATCATTTAATATTGCTAAAATATAGAGTGTCAAGTCCAGTGGTGTTATCAGTTTGTCAACCCAGAACTTAAGTTACCTACTATCGTTTTTTGAATGAATGATAATTGTTTTAAGATTGTTTTAAAACGTTTTAATCTTTAAGACAAGAGTCAAATGGTGGATATCTCACTTTTGGGAACAAAACTCATTTGTCTTACCAAATTGTGCAAAGGTGGAGAGCTTTGTACAAAATTCCTCATTGCATCACGAACCAACGGGGTCACTCTTATATAAAGAACTATCTAGTATATGTCCAATGCTAACAGTGACCATTATCATTGACCTTTTCCTCAATAGCATCACAGAAGGTTTTCATACTTGGGTGTTCCATGTGACCTTTTAACGCTGCTATTCCTGGTGTGGGTCTGCAAGTCTTTGTGATGTTGACTACTCAGTAATGGTGAGCTGATGGGTCTCATGTGTTGTATGTATCGGTGTCAGCAGCACCAGTTCATGAATGGATGCTAGTTCTATAGAGGGCTTTCAGGTGATATAATATGCTGTCTGGTGGCCATATTGGAGACCCACAGCTGACTGTGTTTCTACATGTACAACTTGGCTGATCCACAGAATTGAACAGACATAGATCATTTGTTCATTCATAACAACTCCTAATCATATCAATTTCATTCATGTTTGCCACTGGCAGAACAGTGGTGTCTTTTTTGGAGACTAATCCATAACTACAATGTTTGTACACTGTGTACAAACTCATGTGCTCTGGTGCTGAGGAGGTGTGTCATCACCACTCTTGCTTGCCTCTCCTACTTTCTTTTGCTTTCTTTGCATCCCGTGTGCACACCCCCTTGGATTCTCCCCCTTTCTTCCTCTTTGCCTCTCGCCCAGGCTGCTTCTCCTTCTACCAGAGACTGAGAAAGGTAGGAGGGGTTCTCCATGTTGACTCAGACGATTTGGTAGATAAATACCTTCTTAGTTACAAGATTCAGATGGAAAGAGTTCCTATTTTTTGACAGGTGCTGTTTGTTACTGCATAGGAATATATTGATACTTCAATGCAACAGTAGCAGAAATATTTCAAGAAGAAAAACTTCACATGCATTTGTTTTTTATGCCTTATGGCAGCTTCCCCCCTATTGTATGTCAGAGAGTGACAACATTGCTTTTTGTTTTCATAAGCTGCTCAAGAGCTAAAAGAAAACTAAAGAAGTCAAAATGGTGGCTGGAATGGTAATGCCTTTAGCAGACCTGAGGGCCATCTATGAGCTCCTCTTCCGGGATGGCGTCATGGTGGCCAAGAAGGACAAGCGTCCACAGTTCATGCACACTGACCTCCAGGGGGTTGCAAACGTGAAGGTATTCCGTGCCATGAATTCGCTCAAATCCAAGGGCTATGTCAGGGAGACCTTTGCCTGGAAACATGTCTATTATTATCTTACCAACGAGGGCATTGTGTACCTGCGTAATTACCTACACCTTCCTCTGGAGATTGTGCCTGCCTCTCTGCAGCGTGTGCATCGTCCCTCATCCACCCTCGCTGTGATGGGTCGGGCTGCTCGAGTCCAGACTGTGGAAGGCCCCACATCTTATGTCCCAAACCCCAAAGCTAGAGGAGAGAGCCAGGAGGCCATGATGGACCGGAGATATTACAGGAGATATGAAGAGGTGGGACAATCTGACAGGCCCTTGATCAATTTCAGAGGCTCCTACCAGCCTCATGCCACAGCTGGGCAGCCTGAGGTTCAGACCCAGACCTTCTTCAAGGGAGGCCAGGGTTTCCACAGGGGAGTGGAATGTGGAGCTGGGGAGGGCCAGGGAAGAGTTTTTGGAACCTTCTATCACCCCACTGAGGACGGAGCTGGCAGATGCCCTGTCCCAGTCAAGGAGGCCAAGCTACCAACTCCTTTAGTCCCTATTGCTGCTCCAATTGTACCAGAGATCCCCAAAGAGATGCCAATGGCTCAGGATGTCATTGAACCAGCATTCATTCCTGCAGTGGAGTCAGTGACCCTAGCTCCCAGTACCCCAGTGCAGGAAGTAGTTGAAGAGGTTGCTGCTAAGCCACCTGCAGCTGTTGAAGAGTCTGAGCCTATAGTGGAGATAGTCGTGGAAGTGGAAGAGGCTGTAGCTGAGGAGCCCACAGAAGAATTGAT
The DNA here is from genome assembly GCA_900323365.1 of Monocentris japonica. NCBI lineage: Eukaryota > Metazoa > Chordata > Actinopteri > Trachichthyiformes > Monocentridae > Monocentris > Monocentris japonica. The sequence goes on along the minus strand of OOFE01035476.1, from coordinate 6,458 downwards.
CCCACATGTGAAGAAAGAAGATGCGCTGAAGCCAGTTTTGGAGGAACCTGCTGAGGTAATTGAAGAGGTAGTCATTGAGCTTGAACATGTGAAGGAGGATGCCCAACCACTCCCTTTGGTAAAGAAACCTGTTGAAGAGGAAGATGAAGAAGAAGAGGAAGAAGATGCTCTTGAGGAAGTGGTCATCACTGACATGGTGGTTGTCAAGGAAACAGCTGAAGATACTGCTGAGGAGGTGCAATATGATGTTGAGGCCTTTATCCCTATGATCAAATCTGAGAACCCTAAGTCAGATTCTCAGTTTGAGTTACTGACCCCTCCAACCCCAGTTACAGACGACTTCACAGACCTGACAGAGGAAACAGTGGTGGACCACGATACTGCTGCTGTTAATTTCCCCAGTGTGGAGATTACCCAGGAAGTAGTTACAGCAGTGGGGGAAGCCATTCCTGCCAAAGTTATCGCTCAGTGTGTAGCCTTAGAGGCAGACTATCCCATCCCTGTAATCCCTTCCAAGTGTCCAGTCACTGCCCTGAAGATGTCTCTGCCTCAGGGAGACTGGGGCTTCACAGAGGACCCTGAGGGGCGGCAGGAGTTCAAGAAGGTCTGGTCTGACTCTCTAGAAGGTTTGAGCTCATTCTAGTTCTTCCTCCTCCTCTTCCTCCTCCTGCTCCTCCTCCTTCCTCTTGTCTTTTCCTGCCTTAGTGACGATCCAGGCGTTGCTATGGGCACTGTTTGTGTTTGTGAACGTTTGGAAGGGTGAGAGTGGGATAATGTGATTTACTAACAAATACAAGTAATGGTCTTGTCATTTTCCATACAGCTAAACAATAACCAGACTGCCAATTATGTTATTTTTAGGATGCATGAAGACTAATGCCGACTTGTGGCTTGCTTGCATGGCAAATTACTAAGCATGAGCTTAAATCAAATTTAAATTTCACTTAACACCAATTTTATGTTCATGACATCTTGCATGCAGTGAATTGCTATTTGTGTTTTCAATGTTGTTTACATGTGTTAAAATGATGTGTACAGTGTGTACTGGCCATGTGTACACTGCATCTGCTCTTTGGCATGGCCAGTAATGCTTTAGGTTTGTTCAGTTTTATCTAAGCTGCAAATATTTACAAAGGCTTTCTTCTTATCCTACTTCCCCTTGTCATGGTGAGACGTTTAGGGGTGTAGCTTGTCCTATTGTATGTGCATGAGGTCCCATGCACATATCTCTGACAGGTTTTATCAAAGTAGTAAGAGCAAAAACTGATGTTGTATATTTGTTCCATATAGGCAGTGGTGCGCTGGGGGTGTGTGACAGTTGTTATTCTATTTTATTATACTGTACTCTATATATACAACAGGTAGAGAGCATATTCATAGTATAAAAGTATACACTGGAAACAAGTGTGAATAACATGAGAGGGCACACTCAGTGTTATGGAGGATACAGACCTAAATGGAGCATGAAGTTATTTTGCACCGACATCTGACTATGGCGCAGAGGATGCAAATGGGGCTCCTGAAGCCTAATGACTGATATATCCTAACAACGTGAGCCTGTTGCTTTCGTCTAGTCAGCACATCTTGATGTACAATGCAAATTTGTCAATTTGAATTCATGTGAAGAAAGCACTCATGCAGCACAACATGAGCAATCCCCCAGAAATAGCAAGATTTTAGTTCACACTGGATAAAAAAAAAAAGCATGCTACAGAAGACATATAACTAAAAAACAACTCATCGCTTAAAAGGTTCAGTCCGAGGAAAATAGGTCCCTAGGATATTTAAAGTATATTAGTTATGTGATCCCAAATTTTGTAGGCATTCTTCCCTTCAGCTATATATTTTAGTTTATATTGTTCATAGGCAGTGACTAAAAATCTGCTTGATCTCGATGTTGCACAACAAAGTCCATTGCAATCTGTTGTGATTGACTATTTTTCAAGGCTTTTGCAGAGTCAAATCCATGCACAAATTTGCAGATACTGTAAGCCACTAAGATTTCACTCTGCATTGATGCTGTACACAGATACTTAGGACAGTGCCCAAACCCCCAATGTCCATGTGCTCACTGCTCTGATGGTGTTTGCACATTGCTAAAGCAGTGTTTCCAGTGGGGATGACTAACTGTATGTGCATACAGACATGATGGAGTTACTACTGCCATCTGCTGGGATAGTAACCACTCCACTGTAAATACTCTAGGTCTACTGTATATGCACCCTTCATAGTCAATGAAAATATTCCAATGAAGAACCTCCACTAAGATTATTTGATCTTCATCTTACACAACATACAATATTCCCTACATGACTATTTATGAAGGGTTGATGCGGTATGAATAAAATAGTGATTGATTGGTCATTGTTTCTGCATTGTCCCCATGTTAAGCATTGACTGGTTCAGACGCTACCTTGATACACAGCCTGTCTGAGAACTTTCCATTCTCAGCGCTGATATATGACTAAGCAGAGACTGGGAAATGTGAGTCCAATTAAGCCACACTCAGCTTTTCCTGCCTGTATGCCTCCGCTAGAAGGGCGAAGCAGTAGAAGCAGTCCAGATGAGAACATGTGGCAGTTGCCACCTTTAATCTGGCCTTCAGTGCTGTCTGTTTTAGCCCAGCCTGCTGTGAATGTAAACTCCAACATTTAGAAGGACCAAACCTCAATGGAGTAGTAACAGCAGCACACTGAGAGGAGTATTAGCTACGTACTGTCTCATATTTCTATATGTTACTTTTGTTAAGTGATATAGTGGCAAAGAGAAATCAACAAGGAAAAACCAAGCTACGATGGAAATGAATTATAATAGAGACTTCATGGAAGCTTTGATTCAACACGGCCAAGGTAGGAAGCATTTACTGTTGGAGCAGTTCTGTCTTCTTACCAAGAGGTGTCAGCACAGAAATACAGTACTTTATGGTGAGTCTTGGCTCAGGAAGGGGACCAGATGATGGGACGAGTATGGGTGTGTTTCTCACAGTCAGTGTATCATATAACAGTATAGGACAGGGCGTTGTCTCTGTGATAAAGTGATTGATAATAAAGCACACTTTGTGCATGGCTTATAGTGATTTCAGATGTGTTCTCCTGCATATATTGCAGCTGTTGAAGCTCTGTATTCAGAGAATAAGACTAGAGCAAATTATAGTTCCTAACTTTCTATTGAAGACCTTGAGTTAAACACCACCCACACTGTCTGGTAGTGACTGGGATCATGTTCCCTGGTGCTAAATCCAGGGGGTGTGGGCAGGAAGAAGGCCCCTGACTGGCTGCTCCCCACCCTGGCACTCTGCCCCCCTGCAAAAGATTCTTATGGGTGATTTCTAGGCATCACAGTGGTGAAATATCAGTCCTGGGTGGGCTCAGACATAGAATACTGTACAGCTGTATAAATAGCATGTCGGTAAAACCCACACATATTGCCTTGAATAGACACATCATTTGAAGTTTAATTGTGTTCATTGTATTAGTTATTTCTTAGTTTATGGTTAAAAATACTTTAACGTGGTAGAAGTACAATGAGTGGTACATAATTGAGTTTGACGACGGTTGAAGACATAATAAGTTTGAAGAAAAGTCAAAATCCTTAAATTTATACAGATGCATTATATATTTGGTCTATGCTACATGGAAGCAAGACAATATTGAAAATATTGGACAGGGCAGCATGATGTGCCAGGACAGAACACTACTGCAACTATAAATCAAAGCTGTTGCTCTACTGTACAAAATACTTCAGTATCCTGTGCCTCCAACTTTTTTATGGCCCCCACAGAGAAACCTTTGTTATAGTAGCTAGCTGGCAAAAGTCATGTTTTCCGCTCTTTGTCTCCATCCTGTAAAAAAAAAAAAAAAAACGACCGTTTCCCCGGGTGTTTGAGCAGCCCTGCACATGGATCCCATCCAGTGGCACTCGTCAGAAACCACCACGCTGAGATGCTGTTTCCACTGCAAAAACCTCACAAATTAAATCAAACTTCCAAGGCTGTCTAGTTTTCATTCCCCAGCCTTGCCTCCAGTCGTCTTTTTTTTCATGCCTTTTTCAGCACGCCCCCCTGGTTTCGATCAGCGTGCAATGTCGTGAGGTCAGATTAGACTGTTTGGCAGTTCAGCATTTTCTCTAAAAGATGAGAAGGCGCTGAGCGAAGATGGACTTATGCTGTTGTTGGTGTGCGGGACGACCAGACGGTAGGTTGCTTTTTCCCTGAGAATGGATCATTTTAGGCTTTGTGTCATTGCATTTGGTGATGCTCTAAGAGAGTTAAACTAAGTGGAATTTGGTTTCCTGGGTGATGCACCTGAGGCCAGTGCCACTCCCATCATCAGTATGCTTTTGTAAAACTGGAAGATTTTAAATGAAAGGCTTTTCTGACATTCCTATCATTGCTTACCTAAACCTGTCTGTGCTGTTATACTGCTATACTGCAGTTAATTTTTTTTGGTCTCTTTATCTGAGTTCAAGATGTCTATTTTTACACAACACACCATGTTGAATTAACCTATAGTTATAGCCTATGTGTGACAGCCTGTATATGGGACTCATTGAGCAAACACATACCATGTGAAGAGAGTAGGAGTGAGCTGACTCCTCCCATGAGGGTGTGGTGAAACAAATTTATTCCAGACCTCTGTATTGCTCTCTTTATTTCCATTGCTTCCTTGTCACTGTAACTAATAGTCAATTTAATTTGCCAGTTTCCAGGGATTGTGGGATTTGGCTGACATTTTCAAACAGGGCTCATATAAGGTCTTACCCAGTAGGTCCTGCCAGACAAACATGGCTGAGTTAAACCTCATGGTCATGTCTCTCTTTTGCTGCAGGGCTACTTTAGACTCTCATCTCCAGTTGGTTTTCTTTCTGAGCTATAATTTTTAACTGGACAAGTTAGTTCACACGTGTCTGTTCGGTGGCTTAACTTAAGAAATACTCTCATAGCATACCATTGTTCATTCAGACAGTAGGGGATATATATCCAAACACCATTCTAGGTTCTCCTCTGTATTTAACTTGACAGAAGCCATACCAAACGGTTTGAGGTCTTGAGGTAGAGCAGTCTATTTCTGCTTTTTTAATGGGACATGGTTGGCATGTGGCGTTGCATGGCCATCAGTGTGCAATCGTGACACTGGCCTTGGTGTTGGGTTACAGCATGGCATTAGAGATGTAAGTGACACTCTTTATGCTGCGCCTCAACTAAAGTTCATCACGCCACGTTCTGATAACTGAAATCGCTGGAGGCAAAACCGTTTTGCCCGCAGCGTGACGCTTTTGATGTCTGCGGTATGATGCATTCAGGTGTTATGTGTATACATTTTGCAGCTTGAGTCAGGACTTGTGTTTTGTTTTGTGAAAGAGGATGCCTTCTAATGTCAAGGGTCACAGCCCAGCCCTATAATGAGAGCCTAGCCACACGCTCTGAGGTAGCAGTTAATACTACTGATGGAGGAATCTACAAGTGACGGTCATAATTATGTCTGTTTGACCACTTTGAAGAAACATTTTCCCCTACGGCTCCTCATTTTAATAGCAGGGGCTGCCCAGAAGAAAATGTGGGCTTTCTCATTTAGAAACAGATGGTAAAAAAAAAAAGCAGTTGGCACTTTGGAGCTTTTTCATTGGTTGGTGGTCAAACAATATCCAGTTATACCGGTTTCTGGGAATCTCATGGGCGCTGGTTATGGCGTCCAAACATAAGGAAGCAATTAGCATTTAGAGAAACAGAGTTAAGTCACATAATGGGAATGAATGGATAGCGAGTCGGTTTTTCTGTAAGGGAAAATAAAATGGGAAGCGTGGCTTCAGTATAAACATTTGGAGAGAAAGGAAGTGGACTAGGATGATCTATGACTCATAAACCATGATGGAAAATAACTGCAGGGGGCTTTATTGGGAAGCGAAATCCTATGGAGTGGATGAAGGTGTATCCCTCTTCTGTAGCTGCGCTGCTTATCAAGGCTGACCTGAGTGAGTGTGTTTTGTGTGTGTGTGTGTGTGTGTTTCACACACAACAGCCTCATGTATTATTAACTCCTGCAGATAGGCTGCAGTGAGCCAGAGGACTGAGAAAAGCCTTCCTGTAAGGGCAAACCAGTGGAGTCACTTCAGCAATGGAAGAGGACGAAACTTCTTTTTAACTGTCTCAGGGCTACAAAATCACTTGTGCTAGAGAGAGAAATAGAGTTCATTGTGAACTAAGTGCAACTTCAAATAACAGAAAGAACAGTAGATGGAAAAGAAACGGGGATAGTGAGAGAAAAGTAAAGGGGAAAAGAGAGAGAGAGAGGGAGGGAGGGAGCTCAGCCACTTCTGCCAGAGGACTGAGTCACAGGGAAGAAGAAAGAAGGAGGGGTACTCGTTCGTTCTGCTCTCTCTCGTAAAAGTTGCGATCAACTTGGCTGCTGCTCTGGTTTTAAAGAACGGGGACGGCACCGCACAACCCCCACCCACCCAAC
>OOFE01035474.1:5596-18131 GCA_900323365.1 Monocentris japonica | reverse complement strand
AAATCAATCTTCACAATGATTGAAAAATTATAATAATAGAGCTCACTGGTTATCTGTCTGCCTGTCTGTGCTGCGGAACGAGACTCATATCAGATAGTTGGTCAAATGAGAAAATGTCTGGAGAGTGTTACGAGGGTACCCGCAACATGTACACAAAGGTGACACTTTGAGGAGGCCAGATGCGATGGTGATAATGTTTTGCCATGGAGCGACAACAATTGTATCGTTACTTCTGTGTCAAATACTACAGATAAAGTGTTTTTTTTAATTTCTTTGCAAACCCTCCATAATAGCTCCATAAATAGTGTGCTTCGTTTTTTACTGTAAATATTGTTTTTGCTACTGTTGTTTTTTTGCACAATCCCGCGAGCATTGCCACTTTTCATTTCACTGCACATCCTGTATGCGTATGTGACAAATAAAGTCCTTGACTTGACAAAAGACACTTTCATTTCACTTTCATTTTCATTTCAGAAGGACTTTTGACACTCTAATGCAGCAGGTTTTCAATGTAGACATCTGTAATGGGATTTTTTCCAGTGAATGTATCCATACTGGTAGGTAAGAGTGAACTCTTCTTCTCAATGAAAAAATAGAAAGTTACCGTCATGGCATACTCTAGATTATTTTATTCTCAGAGCATCCTGTATTAAAGCTACAATATGCATCTTTTCACTTTGAGGCAGGAAGAGTATTGTTAGTCCTGCCCTACTCCCACCCCAAAACATGACTTGAACTATCTACCTTGAAATGGTATCCAGAGGTGACCTGAGGCTGAGGTAACAGATATTCAACTGTGTTTCTAAACAGGCTTTGTCTGCCATGTTTAGTTTTGCTCTTCCTTTATCTCTTACTGCTTTCCACCATTTTTGTTGTAGAAAAAAGCATGGCATTTATGCACTCTCCTCCCACAACATGGAAGGCCTTACAAAGTGAGCTTAAACTTGAAGAACTTGTCTCACTTCCTGTTCTTAAATCTTTGATGAAGGATTTAGAAGCAAACTCATTGACCTGTCCATGTTGTGATTATCCTGTTTTTGCATTTATGATCATTATTTCATTTGATGCCTTGCAAATTGTTTCATGATGTCTGTTGAAAACCTTTATGTATTGACTTGCACTGCTGCCTATCTTGGCCAGGTCACTCTTGCAAAACTCTCACCCACAGCAAATGTTATGCGCCCAAAAACGTCCTGAACATCACAAATGGAGAGAATTAGGCGTTCACACACAGGGTCACTCACAGACCCAGGCTGATAATGTATAATATATGTGGTGATAATGTGATGACATGTTAAAAGGAACAATTTATTTCTGTGTACATACTGCAATATTATCATTATTTCAAAATCCCTTCATGGATTGGATTACAGTTTTTGTCATCTGATTACTGTCTGATTACTATCAGCACAGCTATCTATGCTGTGAAATCTCTTCGCCTGCAATTGTACACAGCAGAATAACATTGTCAGAAAACAAAATGGAGTCAATTTAAAGAAATTCCACGTGATTGAGTCCCACGTTTCCAGTACTATATAAGACTGTCCATGGAACAATAGCCTGATACATAATTGAAAGAAAATTAGTTTTTCTCTCTTCCTTGTTTTCTCAATACAACATCTTCCCACAGGAGGGTCTGCATACATATCTTTTCCTCCCTTGTTTTTAGGGGTCTTTTCAATTAATTTACTTAATATATTTCCATCCCCTGGCTTTCTATCTAGTCAAAAGAAACAGCCTCCTTGTCGCTGGGAGACCGGCTCTATTATGAGAGTCATTCATCCTTGCTGTGCTCTCTTGGGTCAGTATGTGACTGGAGTGCTGTGCACATAGCTTGTTGTGCAGTGAAATGCAGCTTGTCCTTTTCAAGTCCCGCATTAGTGAAACAATTACTCACACAACAAACGCTGTTTAGAACTAAATTAGAAAAGTCAGAGAGAAAAATACTGATGCAACTTACTTTGGGAAAGATTGGAATGTTCATATTAAATGTGCTACTTGTAGCATTTTAACATCAATACATCATTACCAAATTCATTTTGAGTCATCAGTACAATTACTGTGAACAAACAAGACCATCACCTAGAAGATTCGTAGCTTCTACCGGCCTATACAATATTTTACATTGCCACCGGATTGGATTTCGTGGGAATCTTCAGGATTGCTTTATGGCACAATGGGCAATTGCTTTACAGCATGAAGAGGGTCGCTGTTCTTTCAAAGGAAACGGTGCTAAAGCTATCAGAGTTTCTCACAATGGCAGATGGTGGACCGAGACCGATGTAAAAATCACTTCCAACAAGTTTATCCCCTTCAGTAAAGAAAACGGGTCTTTGCAACAGGTAGCAATGGTGTTTTGGCGAAATATGGTTTTAATTCTAACACTAGATCAGTGGCATGAGGTCCATGTTACCAATCGTCACGACCAAGGTCTTATTTGTTTACGGCAATTATACCAAGGTATCACAATTAATTTGACAATGGTATATTTATGGTTAAAAATGCTACACATAGCACCTATAAGTAAGACAGTTTGTTGGTCAAAACAAAGAAAAAGTACCAAAAGACAGATTGTCAGTGTCAGTACAGATCTGGAACCGTACAATATACAGTGTCTGGTTTCATCCAAGCAATCTGAGTCAAAGGCACCTTCTAACCATGCTGATAATAGAAAGAGTCATGCTTTATTGGTTGCTATACCAACTATTGTGGTAAGGACTATAATGAGGAATCTTGTTTGTGAAAAGTTCTTTCATGCTAGAATATAATACTGCAGATCTCAAAACTTTATCAACATCATAACATAGAATAACATCCCATCAACCAGAAACTTCCTCCTCTACGACCTCTTTGGAGAACCATTTCACAGTATAACAGAGTGCTTTTTCAGAAATTGACTGAAATTAGCTCTGTGCCACAGAACCATAAAAACACAGAGAGGGAGGGATGGAGTGGCTGGTGGCTGGATGCCAGGTGAAGCTCTCCTGAGAAGGACCATGGGCACAGTGGCAGCAAGATCCGGCCAAAAGAGCTTTGTTGTGATAAATCAGATTCACAACCCTATTTTTACTCATCTATAAATCTCTTTGGAAAAAAGCCAGGGAGCCAGGGATCCATGGAGGCCTCGTACAGGCAGGAAATGAGCAAGTTACTTCCCGGTGCTGCGTTGGTTGAACACGCTCTAATGACCATTATTTATTTCTGCTGTCGTCCTGGTCCCAGATACTAATCTACAGCAGATCTATCTACCAAAATGAGATGATCATTAGGGGAAGGAGAGAGAGAGAAAGAGAAAAAGAGAGCGGGAGAGAGAGAGGAGAGGCAACTACCTTAGTTAATTGCCCTTATTTGCACCTATCATGGCAATTATAGACCTGTGAATGCAAATGAAACAATAGTAATTCTGAATGCTGGAGGGAAGCTGTTGCCCGTTGTGGTAAAGGATAGATTAGGCAGTAGTATTTCATATGCCAGGGGATGTAACGCAATTATTTAAAGGATTTAATCTTGGCTGTACCTAGGATGTCATACCGCAATGAATTCCTGCTCTGCAGCAGATGATATCATCAGCAAACCATAAAGAAAGTCATTCATAGTATAAAACAGCAGCTTCCCCTACAGCTTATGAGAACTGTCGTGAAGTGGTCAGCAGCCTACAAAGAATATGATTACAAGGAACTTTTAAGAGCTCAAAAACATATTAGACTGAAAATCAAAGGCCATAGTTACCAGACTGTGTGATATACAGAGAGACAGCTGATTGTGGTCATATATCTTTCCAACAAGACATACGGTGCGTCACTGGGCTGGATACATGTATGCCACATTTCCTGATGGGATGTAATAGGGACTTGCTAAATTAATGAAATGATATGGAGGTGCTGGCTAATGAACCAAACATTTTATGGTAATGATTCCTACTTGCTCATAATTTAACAGACCCCTCTGCCTTGACAAGCATGTTATTGATTTCCCATGCTGAATCTATGAGGTTCATTCTGTCTGAGTCAGGCTCTGTTCCCTGAAATGGCTATCATATGTTTCCATTCTGATCAACAGAGATGTTGACTTCACATCGTATTACTGCACCTTGCTGAACATTGATGAGGGTACACATATTAGAATTTTCTTTTTGAGTGGATTTTTCATCTTTTTTCTTTCTGGACAAGCTTAATGATCTGTTTATCCTTTTTAGCAGAGCATGGAGAGAATCATCTCACTCACACTTACAGCTGGCTTTAATAAAAAGCAATGATGTACAGACACTTATAGTTAATTGTATGGCACATCTTTCTGTCTCCTTGCCCCCACCGACTTACTCAACAAATGATGAATATATACTACCCGTGTGAGTTAATGCACACTGGATTGATCATAGTTCATGGGGCAGATGAGTTGACGATTGAACACAAGGAGGGAAGGTTAACGGAGTAGTTAACATTTATTTTAAGAGTTTAAGTTTTGCAAACATATAATGATGGTATTTTTATAATATAAAAGACTTGTGCATCCTGACCACCTTGCAAGAAGTTATCCGAAGTGCAAAGAGCAAAATAGTGGTAAAGAAAATAATCTGTTCTAAATTTAATTTTGCAATGTCTATATAAAGCATATGCAGCATAGTACAATCACATACACCCACACATGTGCGCTTGGTAATACACATGCACAGTGAGAATTTGAAACGAATCTTTCTCTTTTAACATTCCCTGGTCAAGTGTCATTCCACCATTTGTGGAGTAGCACTAACACATACTAGCAATGCTATCAGTATCTCTTAACAGCTGGTAGCCATTATAAAAATATGAATTCTTACCATTGTACAGTCAGTTGACAGAGGCAGGAGGGCATGTGAACACAGACATGGCTAATATCCCAAAAATATAAAAGAGATGTTTAGATTTGTTTAACCGATCTAAAAAATATATATAATATGGAATCAACTAGCACGTCTGTCTCTATGAATCTGGTATGAATCTAGACTGCATGAATCTACTGTTCTCTCGTCCTTCTTAGTTCAGACTGCAACTGACCCTGAGGCTTTGTCAGGCTGTATAAAAGTCAAGCAAGGTCACAATAGCCGCTGATGCAGGATTTATAACATACATTTCTAATGGCTCTGGAAGCAGAACACTCTGCATCTGAAAATGGGACTTAAAAACCCTGACCAGAAAATGTTGTCGAGTGAGAGCCAAGAAACATGAGTCTGCAAGGTTTTTCTCTGCACAGAGGCCAGATATCCTTTTTGGCTGGAGCTGAATCCACAATGCAACAAAGACAGGGCATCTGCCCCTGACCGACAAATCTCTTGCATTGCATAGACCTCATATCAGCATTTAGTGAATTTCTGAAAATAACTTCTAAATAAGTGTTCAGCACAAGAGTGATAGCATAGATAGATAGCTAGATAGACAGACAATGCTGGTAAATGATCTTTGTATCGCCAATGACGTCCTCATTAGTTTTCAGACAAAAAGAGAATAGATCAAAAAAAGGGGGGGATCGTAAGAACAAACAAGGCTAATAACCTTGCCAATGGCATTCATAGTCTGTGTGTGTGTGTGTGTGTGTGTGTGTGTGTGTGTGTGTATGTGTTGAGGTAAGCATTTGGTTGGCGTGGGCACGGACTTGCCTGCTGAGACAGCTCGTACATACCCCAGCGCCTGTCCGGCCCCATACGGATGCACTTAAACACACACAGACACACGCACACATACACACACACACACGCGGCACAGGTCCATGCGGAGAGGAACTGCAACCTTCACACCATGGGGTCTTGGCTGTTTCCTTCATATCAATTGAAAAAGTGCTTGATTGTTAACTCCAGTAATGTTGATTAAATTTGTCAAGGATGTAGGGAGGAAATAGCAGTTAACATAGGCTCTGTGTTTGTGTGTGTGTGTGTGTGTGTGTGTATGTGTGTGTGTATGGCCTGCATGAAAAGAAAATCAAAACAGTCTTTGGCTTCTCACAACAGTCAACGTTTCAGGAAAACTCCATTTCCATTTACATCAACAGTAAATGGAAAAGTAATTTGGAAAACAAATGTTTCATCATTTGTATTGCTTTTGAAATATTTCTTGTCATGCTGGAGCAGCTGTCTCGGTGGATGTACAGTATTATTATAAGATCATCAATTTATTTCCATATCGACATTGCATAGGCTTGAAGTAAGTAGAACCTGCTACCTTGCTGTAAATATTACATGAGCCAGGTCATTGAGAAAGTAATTGGCTTTTAACGTTGGCTGATACTGCTCCACTATCTCCTCTGAGATTTATAATGTTGACTTTCTGTACAAGACAGAGAGGATAATCACTGAGACAGTTTATCCCAAAGCTCCATCTGTCTCTCACCCCCCGACATTGGGCAAGGAGTGCAATTGTTTTAGGGCAAAACAGGTGTCAGCCTAAATCAACTTGGAATGCTTCACGGATGGGAGAGTGAGCAGAGGAAACGGAGGCTTTTTGATCTATCGAAATAAGGGGGGAATGTAATGCTTCATTCCAAATGTATGTCCTTTTCATTTTTTTTCTGCTTTATCTTTCTCTCTCTCTCTCTCTCTCTCCCTTTCACTGTGTCTCTTCTCGCTTGCTCTCTCCAGTTTTGAGCTGAAATTAAATTGATTTGCATAATGAAAAAGGAGATCAAATTTACTGTACAGGAGAAAAATAGAAATAAAAAAGTACTTTCCTCTGAGGGCGGATAGGGTATAAGCCACACGAAGAAAGGAGAGGTGAAAGAAAGAAACAATAAATTGCAATTATAGAGCCTCAATAAACCCATAATTCTGGCACGTAGAAATACCATGATAGGCGGTTCACATTATTTCATTCGACAAAGCTATAAAGGCTCATTGAAAGCAGCGGCGAGCCTTACAATGCCACCATTTGTCTAATCGCTGGTGTTGAAAAAGTAAAATTACAATGTCGCTAGCCCTAGAGACGGCCCCCACCTTCTAGGTGCTATTACTAATTACATTGCTATTATCATGCTAAAGCACGGAAAGCTTCGACAGAATCTCATCCAATTACTCTGTTATTTGGTATATCTCTGTTCTGGGGACCGTACTGAGAAGGGGGATCACTTTTGACTCGGATCCATCTGGGAAGTGGGAAAATGAACAAACGTGCTTTAGTGAAAACAGTTGAGAAACCTAAATTAGTTTTGTTATAGTTTGTTATAGTAATTTTGATTCTTTGAAAAAATTGCCTTGTATGACTTGAGAATTTTTGGTTGTGATCAGACCTATTAATAACATCGCCAGTATAGAAGATATGACAAGATATGATGTGAGAATTATAATTATAAATACAATTATATAAGAGAGATTATAATTATGACTTTTGATGAAAATTATTTCTCCACTTTTGAATCATTATTAGGAGATGCATATAGTTTCGCCACAAATGGAAAGATACTGTAATTGTACTGTAACTGTAAATTGTAGAAATGATCCTTTCAATTTATTCTATTTAATTCCTGGAAGTATTTTGCTCCATGCACAAACTGGTGAAGCCGAAACAGGCGTTGTAGGTGGCGTCATACTGTACATAAACAGTATCAGACTGCCATTTTGCTTCTCTTTACCGTCTACGAAATCCCCTTCGACGCTCAACGTCGTGAGAGAAGACGTGAAGGCGTCTTAGAAGATTCGCATCCCCGCTGCAGCAGTGCTGTGGCGTTAATAACGTATGAGGGTTAAGTCTTCACTTCTTTCGCTCTTCATGGCTGAAATGTCAGAGGTGAGTCGAAAGTTCAAAGCAGGGATGAAAAGCTTTATACCCACAGACAAATACAGACATACACACAAACACACGTATACATACGTATACTCTCACCGGCCACTTTATTAGGTACACCTATCTAGTATCGGGTAGAGGTCTGCAATGAGCTAGGAATTAAGCCCGCGCCCGCCTGTGGCAGATGTCTTTGGGCTCAACGTATACTCCCCGTCCTTAATCTTTTTTTTGAGCTAACATGAAAATTGAACGCTATCTGACCTCAGCTCAACTTTGAACTGTTCGACCCACGTGACACGCTCAGGCACACACACACAGAACACGCACAAGTTAGCCAAAACAAAATAGGAGACAATGGATTTGAGCGGGCATCCTTAGTTTAACTATGGCTCACAACTTCAAGGCCCAAACCCAGTCTGACCAGATGTCATGCCCCGTCGGGCCTGTGTCAGGTTGCAGACCTCTAGTACCGGGTAAGACCCCCTTTTGCCTCCAGAACAGCCTGAATTCTTTGCGGCATGGATTCAACAAGCTTGAACAAGTTTGCTCATTCTCCTCTGACCTCTCTCTCCTGTTTCTGAGATGCTGGTACCACCACGTCTAGCACCAACAATCATACCACGGTCAAAGTTGCTTTATATATTGAGTTGCAGCCACATGATTCGCTGTTTGGAGGAGCAGGCTATTTTCATTAACGAGTACCTGAGAAAGTGAGTGTATACTTTATGTATGTACGCGCCACTTCCACCACATATTAGTAAATTAATAGGCTCGCAGATGAGCTTGACACCTCGACTAGTTCCCTGTCCGCTCTCATAATTCCATCTGCTTCTCCTGTCTTTACTTCTGTGTGGTCATGATAGATGTACACACACTGTGCCATATCCGTCATATTCTTCTACCTATCCAAAAATGAGAAAAGTCTATTAAATTACTGTTTATTTGAATTAAAACAGCAATCGCGTCTCTTCCTTTTCCGATTAGAGAACTTGTCCACGGCTCAGCCACTGGAGTGACCAAGCCTGGATTAGGCAGTCTCTTATTAATGCAGGCACATGTGAGGCTCATCAAAGAGTGAGGCTGTGTCAGACCATGTTTCTTTTGAGTTCAAAGTGTTCAAGTAGTCTCTTCAGACAAACTCTGGCCAAGTTATTCCAGAGGGCATTAAACACATTACGGACATGAATAGCAACGAAACCTAACAGCGATAATGACATTTCAGTTTTTAGACGACACACTGCCCATTCATGTGCAATACAAAAGAAATCCAGAACGCTTTTCAACTTCAAGTTTTTCCACCGTGCATATACATCAACCTCTCTTTATCTTCACAGCGTCTGTCGTGCCAAATGTGAATGTTTGTTTAGGCATGAGAGTGTAAAACGATGTGTTGGCAGTCGGAGCCTGATTAGTTACCATTCACTGGAGAATATCCAGTATTGTCATGGTATATTGAATGCTGGCTTGATTAAGTGGCAGTTGTTGTTTAGCCGTTCACGTCTTAAGGAGCACTCTTTGAATAGTCAATCATGAGGGGAAGAGCGTAAAAACTCATGCTGTACACAAGATGCACAAGAATCCAAAAGTTGAGTCCAAAGCAAGAAAAAACAGATGATTTAGAGAGCGATTTCTCTGATGGAACAGGCATGGAAGACATTTTACCCGCATTACCCCTGTCCTCGACAGGTTTGGTACTCTGTCAACCCCAAGCTGAATTATGATCTCCATTTAGAAGTCAATTGATCCAACCAAGGCAAGCCATTGTAGCGGATAGTGAGAGAACACTTCTGCATGCAGGCTGCACCTGTGATATATGCTCTAACTGTGTCTGCCTACTATGACATAGAGGCTAATACAGTGTGGCTTGAGGGTAAAAAGGCTCCCTTTACCTCCCACAGGATAAAGAAGCTCATGCTTAAAGCACATCCCAGTGGAGAGATCAGCTGCCTGGACACCCATTAATCTCAACCATGAATCTTAAAGGTGGATATCACTGATGAAGTGCTGCATTTTCACTGTACCACCTAGACAACTTTTGACAGGTCAGTATGGGCCTATATGTCTGTGTTTCTATATATGTCTCCTTGGTTAAGGTATTGGCTAAGTGGCTGTATTAAGAGTCGTTTCAGTATGCACTTTCTGTTGCAGGCACCAGATCAGAAGCTGCAGGACAAGAGCTCTTAACTTCTGCATGGCGCTTGAAGGGCAAACAAAACTAGCTGTTTTGTTGCGTGTGAATATGATGACATCAAACACATCAAACACAACATTGTCGTTGGCTTTTTGAATATGTCTTTTTTTAAATTTTATTTCATTTTTATGAAAAAAGGCTCATGTCTTGAGGGAGATCCTGCTAAGTGACAGCTGAAATTTCCAAAAAACATTCAGCATACACTGGCTGATGTCAGCTCAGGTGGAGTGATGGCTTTAGGAGGAAGGCATCATCTAACAGCTCTGGTGGAGCCCAAGATAGTGCAAGCCCACAGAAATAGGGTCTCAAGGGCATCTACAAAGAGACATGCAAGAGGATCAAGCTACCTTTCAACTGTGTAAACTAGCTAGTTAGATTGTCAGCTTTTCTCCACAGTACAGCGAGGGATTTTTGCTGGTTTACCGGAAATGAGGGAGACAAAGATGGGAAGAGAGATGGCAGGCTGCTTACACCTTGAAGCTTAAAAAATGCATGCTGTGTTAATAGAGAGGTTTGTTGTTCTATAGAGCCAATGATAGTCAATCATATTCAGCATGTTAAGTGATATGTTTTTGTCACACTGTTATCACAATATAATAACAGAAACGGTGAAATTGAAAAAAGCTCTTTCTCTCTCTGTTTCTTACCTTGACCTGTGGACATGACACGCCACGATGAGCTGTGAAATAACAACAGCAGGGAGCAAATAATGCACTTCACAGTCCACACAACAGCTGCAGGTCGAGAACACAATACCGCTCTCTGCATTGGACATCGCGGCGTCGGTGTTGCACAGATGTCCTTCTTTATTTAAAGTGACAGAGATGCTGTAGAGGCAGAGTCAAACCTAGTAACAGAGAGACAGTGTCAAATCAATTGTCTGTTACATGGCCAATGTGCGATGAGGTATAGAGGAGTCACCACTGACCTCTAAATGTAGTCCAGACATTTTACTTCACTTGAGTGCTAAAAAACCTAGAGTGGCGATGCAGCCATGAGTAGAATCCGAATCTTTCCGAGTATCTTCAGGGAATGCGGGCCTGGTAGTTTGAGAGACTATCCCAATATTGGAGGGTCACAGGTTTTATCACTGCAATATCCAATGTACAAGATTTCCTTGTAGAATCACCAAGCCTTTTAAATTGCCCCTTAAAAAGTGCTCTAAAATTCCTAAAACAAAGTCTTTTCATCATCCCTTAATTTCTTCTTTCCCCCTCGAAACCCTTCTTTCAATGCTCTACTGTAGAGAGATTAGTTAAACCAGTATTTGCTTACGCAATGTAATGTGGGATACATTCTTACAGTACTTACAATAGCCTGGGGGAGTAGCTGCAGGGGAAAGGAGGGTTTAGCAGGCCTTACACGTTCACACACCTGTGCAACCGCCCTTCATTTCAATCACCAAATAATAGCCTTCATTTCAAATTGCTGGCTTTGTTATCTCCAGCAAAAACCTTCAATTACAGTAAGACCACATAGGAAACTTTCTTTGAACCTGAGATCTTAAAGCAAAGGTCAGACAATCAAGCACAAAGTCCTTATGTTATATGCTGCTCCAATCCACTGTGTGTGAATTGTTATACAGTGGATCCAGTGGGATCAGTCAGCTAGCCATGAAGAGGTAGGCTTTTTTTTCTGTATCACATTTGGAAAGCAGAACCTTATATTCATCCGTCTCTGTAAAAAATGTTCAAATAATATTCTCATGTGCTGTCACAGAATACAGAATAAACGTTATCGTCACTATTCAGGGTTTGAATGAAGTGCTTGCATGCAAGTAGTGTCATTTTGTGAATAAAACACACAGTCACTGAACCCTCTACCTGAGCGTCTTTTTTTGTGAAGAGTCAATGGCTCTCTAACTGCAGAACACTCATCTCTCCTGTCAGAGAACTGCATTTGTATCCGTTTTGGTAACATCTGATGTGCTCATGCAGAGTGCTTTAAGTAAATGGATTTGTTGTCCCCCTGGTGAAGGGGAAAGCTTTGTTTTTTGTGCCAGTCTGAAAACTAAATAACTAATCCTGTTTAGCCATTAGGTTATATGTGATGAATGTTTTCTGCAGTGTACATTCATATTTCCCCAATATGTTTAATCAATTGTCATTATCCGGCCAAGTACAGAGCGAAGAGAAGGGGGATATTTAATGCACAGACAGCTATTCCCCCTAGAGAACTGTCAATCACCAAACATCTATCTGCATAACAGATGAAGGGCCTCATGTTGCCCTTGGAGTCGGGAGGCAAGTGTTTTGATTAATGGCAATACATTAATATGTTCACATGTGCAGGCTATCAGTGAGAAATGGCTTTTGCTCTGACAATAAAGGAAGAAGAATGAAGGCTCGTTTGCGGGGAAAAGAGGAGTGGGGTGACCAGGGGAGCTTTCTCCCCTGAAGATGTACCTACTCTTTAACCTCGACTTTTCATAGGATTAGTCACTCGGGTCCATCCAGATGACATGTTCCTGACCAGGCTTTCTTAGACACACACACACACCCCCTTCTTCCTTGAATGACCATGACTGTGGAGCTGTTACATTTGATCTTGTATATGCATCCAGGCCATGACATTTGCTCGTCAATTAGCAGACGCTGTG
>OOFE01035473.1:0-13080 GCA_900323365.1 Monocentris japonica | reverse complement strand
GAGAGTCAGTTTGAAATGGCTAAATGTTAGGCCACACACACACACACACACACATGCACACATACAGAAACTCAAACAAACAAGTACATACACACACACACACTTGCACAAACTTACTCAGCCCATGTATACATGCGCACACACACACACACACTGAAGTGAGTAAAAGAAGGAGGAAACCAACACAACCAAGGCGTTATTAAACACAGACAGACTCCAGTTTTGCCAGACAATATTTACTGAGTTGTGTAGGAGACTGAGTGAGTCATCTGTTCTTGTTACCAAAATGCCCTCTCCCTTTGTCTCGCTAATGCTAATGTTAAATCAGACAGACAAACAGGCACATGATGAATGCTGCAACACTGCTTTCATTGTTGAGCAGACTTGAATATTTACTTGTTCCACCAATAGTTTCCAACATGTAACCCTCTTTGCGTTCATTCTTTTTGTGCCGTGGTCTTAGAGATGAGCTTCCATCAGCTCATTTCAAGGAGATCTGGGTTTTTTTGTTTGTTTCATCCCCGATGCCATTGTGAAGTGAGTGATTTCTGCTGCTAATGAGAAAGCAGCCCCCCCCCCACTCTGACGACCTTGACCCCTGAAACACCTCCACTGCAGAGAGGCTAGTTTTGGGAAAGCCTCGCCTTCTAGCTTTCCAGAGATGCTAGAGATTTAAGAGGGTCAGACAAGGGGACTGTTAGATAGAAATCTAATTAGGTGATTGTGCTTGAGGGAGCTTCACTAGCTGCTCGATAAACTCCCACACAGTCTCTCTCCTCCTCTCTCATTTCCCTCTCTCGCTTCACTCCCTCTCCCTCGACGGTTTTGCGCTCGCCCAGAGACACTGCCTGAGAGTTCTCCTGCTGAGGACACTGCCACAGAACGCAGATCAGAGCTTGCTGACTTCATCCGCACTGCCGTTTTCTCCAAAGAAAATAGTAGATTCATCCCTCGACATATAATAAAGCTATTGTTTATAGCGTCTCCTCTCTCCTCATTACTCTTTTGCCTTCAGACTGAAAAAAAACCAAAAAACAGGGGAGGGCTTAGTTCAAAGAGTGGAGAGCGGATACAATCAGGCCTAAGCTGTTTTGGCATACAGCACACTCAGCTGTATTTTGAATATATCACTGTGGATTGACTGGATGCGTGGTACACCAGGGAGGGGGGGAAGTTGTTTTTCGCACCGCAGGTGGTTTGCATCATTATGCCTTCCTCTTTATGTGTGTGTGTGCGTGCGCATGGACAGGAAGCTAGCACAAAGATGCAATGCAAAATAACTGAATGCTGAAAAGATCTTATATTTGTCCTTGAAGTAAAAAATATACGAGGGGAATTCGTTAGCCCCTACACAATTTGTTAAGCCTCTGCCCTCCTTCCTTTTCTCCTTCCAAACAAAACAGGAAATTATATCCACTAATGTAAAATGAGAGTTGCATTTAGTAGTGGATCTACACGCAGCGGAGGCGAGTGAGCTCAAACAGTCCCTTTTATTAATTTAGCCATTCGATTTAGAAGCATGAAAAGAAACACTTTGACTTTTCCAACACGGCAGTAATACGGTGTGGTTGTATTTCTTCAAAGGCTTTCTGCTGTCTACATCTGACAACGCAACATAATGTATCTAATTTTGCGTACAGAAAAAAAAAAAGTTCACGGTTAACGCTAGATACTGTCTGATACTGTCTCTCTTGACATCGTGTCATGCAGCAGCCATCACAGTTCATTAAACTACTGCATGATGCAATCTGGACTATGAGTTTTGAGATGTCATGATACATAATTCATTTCCTGGTGTTTCTCAACTGCAGATTGTGCAGACCAATAAGCAAAAGGCCTTTAATTTACCCAGAGAGCATGCCATAGCATTCTGTAACTACACAGCAAGTCACACAGTCCCATATAGCCTCACTTAGCTGTGGGTATGACTAAGCCTGTCCTGTGACTGTGATGGTTACATCAGTGCTGAGGAGCGGTTTATTGTAAAGGTAAAATTGTGGCCCCGAAGTGTGTTCTACAGTAATGGGTAGCCTCCCTTTATGCTCATTCATTTCTAGCATGGCACACAGCGCTGAACTACGACACACGGACGTAAACTCACAATAAAGCAGATCTCTTATGTGCGGTGTGTATCTACAGTATTTCATGTATATGTATTGTGCAACTAATCAGATTTGCAATGGAGTGATGAATGAGGGACAGATTTTTCTGGAAAGCAAAGGAAGGAGAGAGCGAGATACTCGAGAGGAGATAAACGCAAAGGACGAGGGAAGGCAGGAAGAGCGGCTCACGGTGACAGATGGAGAGAGCAGGCGAAAGAGGCAGAGGAGAAAAGACATACAGAGAGAGGGGATCACTTCGGTAAACAAACCCATGTTTAGCATTTCAAAAGCAACATGCCCCTTAAAGAGGAGATCGCTACTGTTACAGCGCAGTAATGGTTTGATGTATTCTCTCAGTTCTTATCGGATGCTGGGAGCTTTTGTGGGACAAGACAAAAGAATTGCATCCATTGAACATCCAGCTTTAATCATCTTCAGAAGTGCTACAGTTAATGGTAGTTGTGGGAGTTGTTTGTCATCTGTGTCACTACAGATTGCTAACAGTGCCTCAAAACAGTTCACCTGCGTGTGTGTGTGTGTGTGTGTGTGTGTGTAAAACAGAGAGTGAGAGAGAAAAATGGGTAGGAAAACAAATGTCTCTTGGGTGGTTCACTCATTAGTATTTTGCTGACTTCCAAAATGATTTCTGTAATTGTAACTAATTTGCTTGTGTACATCGTTGTATGTTGTCTACGACTTTTATGTTTGAATCGATGCTGCTCTCTTGATGAGGTCTCCCTTCAAAAGGCAATTCTTTTTCTCAGTGGGAAAATCTGGTTAAATAAAGGTTAAAGAAATGAAAAATAATAATAAATAAATATGTGGACAGTACACTCAGATGAAACAGAGCCTACTGGTGTGATGTGAAAACATCGTTTATCAGCTTGTGGTTTGATGCTGGCTGAAGAGTAATAGGATGAGAGGAGGATGAATGGTCCCTGAGAGACCTGCGTTAAGGCGAAAGGACCTCTTGGGACCGGGTTGATGTCTGTTCAGCTCCCAGTGAATCCTATCTCACCTTATTCTGTCCACACCGAGTTCTCAAAATTGGATCGCAGTCAGCTTTCCCTTTGAGTGCAGATCACTATTATTGCTTTAAATACAAAGTCTGCTCCCTTATTCAATCACTGTGTCTTCTTTTCTGTTCCCCTGCACATTTGTACTTTTCTCATCATTTCTAAGAAATGCAGAAAGAGCTAAAGAAAAGCTCCATACAATGGACATTTTTCCTGTTTGTGACTGTAGTCCCTTTAAACTGCACTTTTATAGGAAGCTTCTGAGTCAGTGAAAGCGGCATTTGAAATGTTAAGTATATATACCTTTTTGCTAGTTAGCCACTGAATGGATTTAAAAGGAAATGTTTCCTCTGTTTAAGCCCTGACTCTTCTCTTTTCTTTTTCTTGTCTTTTTTCCCCCTTTCTCCTTGGCTTCCTTTTTCTCTCTTCCCAGCTCATTCACACCATCAGTGTGGTGGATAGAGATGAACCCCAGTCTGGACATCGCTTCTACTTCACCCTGGCCCCCGAAGCCTCCAGCAATGGGCACTTCACTCTCTGGGACGTCAAAGGTGAGAGGGCAAGGGCCACCCGTGCTGTGTCATGGGGTCATAGGCACGAAGGCACAGAGGAATGGCATAACCGGAATAATCTGATTTCTATGAAATAGTGGTGCAAGCAGAACTCTGTGAGGACCAGGCGGTTATACTAGGAGCGAGAGAGCCTAGGTTTGCGTTTGAAATGTGCACAGATGAGGGCAGCACAGGAATTCACCGGAAAGATTGAAGGTCGTAAAGATTGAAGGGGTTAGGATATCTCACCATTATTTCCCCCTAGTGTTTGGGGAGAGTTAGGTGAAACGCTAGAGGGCATTCTGCAAGTGTATACCTTATGGGGATACAGGCATTGGCAGAAGATTTAAACAATCACAGAAGAGTATTTTAAAGTGATTGGAGTATATTTCTATGTGACTGACAATTTTGCCGACACTATTGGAATTGCCCTAAAAGAGAAAATCACCTCTAAACAGGGATGAGTATGATTTGACCCAGACCTGACAATCTGTGGGACTTAAAAAGGCAATTATCTTTATTTCTTTATCTCTTTACAGCGAAAGTGAGTTTCTGTCTACATACTGGATGACTGGCAGCTCTATGCTGAGAGTTTACTTTTTAGAGTAATACGAATTTGATATGAATTATAAATGATATGTCATTAGCCTTGAAATGTGTGCGGGCTTATTTCCTTCAGTACTTTGTTTAGCACAGATTCTGTTCCCCATTCCACTTTAATGGAACGTCAACAACAAGCATAATTGCCTCAAGTGTCATCATGAATTCAGCGTGCTGTATTAAGACACCATTTAAATGTAACTGTGTTATGTAAGGCAGCATGCGGACCACCGCGCTCCCTAGTGATGACTTCGCTTTTGCTTTGGACATCAACTTTTGCATGCTTGTCCGTGTTTTTGCAAACACTGCCCCCACGGAGCCGAGCGGGATTAGATGCTTGCAGATCCCGCTTTTGGAGATGTGTACCTAAGCGAATGTGACATCTGGCTAAATCAAGATTGATCTGACACCAGGGAAATGTCAGGGGAGCAGCCCAAGCTAAGGAAATGTGTCACCGTGTGGAGGCAGTGAGTGCTGCTGCAGTCCTGCTCACATGCATGTGCATCATCCACCATCCACACAGTAAAGCTGACATTGTGCAATGTACACACATATATACATACACAAACACACACACAGAACTAAGTATGATAAAAAGGATTGCTGTAGTTCCCATTTTCTCTCTTCTGCACACCCACACATGCACACACACACACACACACAGACACACACATACACACACATACACATACTTGCACACTCCACAACCTCACACAGATGGTCAGCTCCTACTGCACTCACGTGGGGCTTTGCACACATGGACACACAGTTCCCTCATTCATGGGACAAAACATGCTGTTTCTTTGTTTGTGTGTGTATGTGTGTGTGTAGGTGGGTGGGTTGGGGGGTTAAGAGAGTGACAATTACTCACATACAGTATATTCATGTATACATGTGCATGCTCTGCACACACGCATACACGTTTCTGCACATGCCGCACACACACGCACACAGTGATATGTATTTTGTCGAAAGGCAAACAGAACCCCACGCAGACCTTTTATCATCCCACCCCTCCTTTTTTTCCACTCTACTTGTCTCTTTTCATGGACACATTTGTCAACCTGTCACTTTCAATCTGTCACGTCTTCTTTTCCCCATCACGGCCTCACAATGCATTCTGTCTCCGAGCCTTGACACGCGACGATGAAAAGCCACTTTTCCCCATGTTGCTAAACTCTTATGTTGTTAAAGCAAACCTCACCTTTACCAAGAAATTTTGCTTGACAAATTGTCATTGAATTGCATTGAGAACGTCACTCTTTAAAAAGTAAGTCTGGGTGAGTCCTGTAAGCCGAGAGTGAGTCTTGAAATCAAAACAATAAAATTTAAAAAAATCTCACGTTCCACCAAATTACTTGAAAATGAGTCTCATCCTAAGCATAATTTGCTGAGATATTAATCAAGGCATGTCATACTTAATTCACTTGGAGCTTGTCTTGTTAAGTGGTCAAGTTCAAGTGGTGAATCCGGATGCATCCATATGACTAGAAGTCTTTTTCTGAAGCAGACAGTCATGGAAGAGGCTGCTGTGCAAAAGTCAAAAGGACAAACTCGAGGGGCGTAACGTTCCTGGACATAAACGGTAATATGAAGATTGTTCTACATGTGCCAGAGAAGCACTCAGGCGACATGGGTGACGGTGATATATGTTCTGGGGAGATGGAGTGCTTGGTATGCAAGTCTATCCACGGAAGCTACTCTGACTATATTTGTCAAAGCCTCCTCCCCTGTGCTGTGTTGCATCCGTCTATGTCTCCCGGAGAAAGCCCGTATTACACCGGTGAAGTTTAATTTCAAACAGTGGCTCTCTCACTCATTTTCTCTCCTGGTTTTATTTGCCTAAAAAGCATGATAAATGTTAATGGCCACATAGGCAATTCACTATGCTGTTGGAGTTATTCAACCCCCAAGTCTAATCCGACCATGCTGACACCCTTGGTTCCAGAGTCCTTGAATTGTGCATTACGGTAGATGATTTATTCTGACTGTGTGTATAGAGACCGGTATTTTCTGTCTAGCTCCTTGCTTGTCACTTGAGGATTGATCAGTACTTGAATTTTTTTTTTTTTTTTTATTATTATATTTTAATCAAATGGAAAACATCTTTTCACCCTGTCCTGTGTCCAATTGAAAAACTATGATTTGCTCTGATGTTCTAGCCACGCAAAATAGGGTTGCATCAACACTTCATCGACACACTCTGGGTTCAAATTAGGGAAAGAAAAGCAAGGTAATAACCAGGACTGACTGGAAGGAGTTACAACAGTTCAGCCTTCTAAAAACTACAAGTCTGTGAGGAGAGAAAGAGGTTTTGTTATTCAAATCTTCCACTTCTCATCTCTCTGCCTCTCTGTCCTTACTTTTCTCTCTTCTCTGCAAACCCCACCTGACCCAGAGAACACAGCTGGTATCCGGACCCAGCGATCAGGTTTTAATCGCCATGAGCAGAATGTCTACTTCCTGCCTATCCTGGTGGTAGACAGTGGGCCTCCCTCCCTCAGCTCCACAGGCACCCTGACCATTCACGTCTGTGGCTGTGACACAGGTGAGAGCTAAGAGCTATGTCACTGCTAACATCACTATTATCGTGATTACCATCATTGTCATCATCACCGACCCTGACCCTTCCTCTTAGCACTTGCTTATATGCTTATATGCTTCACTTATTTGTCATTTGTTTAAATAAAAAGTAGATAGCTAACTTATTGCACTTTTACCTTAGCACTGGTTCTGCTCTTAGATGCTTGTTTAGGAAAGAAATGCACTTACAATTTCTCGTGACTAGTAGTTCTTTTGCCTACCTATGTTGAATGCACTTATTGTAAGTCGCTTTGGATAAAAGCATCTGCTAAATGGCTAAATGACGGATTTAAATCAACCGAAGCAGCAGCAGTAGCAGCGGTGTAAAGGTCATCTACATGCCATTGTTTTAGTCAGTAAACATTTCGTATCATCTCGTGTTTTTTGGAAAACAAAATAACACAAGACAATAGATTTGCAGACAAATGATCCCCTCTGCAGAGATTTCAAAAAATAATAATAATTAGGAAAAAAAACAAACATTTTTAGTCTAGATAGAACCATACTTAATCCTTGACCATGGAACCAATCCATAAATGTTGTTGAATGTCTACAATAAATCCTTGTTTATCTTTTGCAACACAGACGGAGCTATCCAGTCCTGCAACGCTACAGCATATGTGATGAGTGCTGCGCTCAGCCCTGGGGCACTTATAGCACTACTGGTCTGCATGCTCATCCTCATAGGTAAGCATATGGATGGATGGATGGATAGATGGATGGATGGATGGACACACATGTTAATCACATATATTGCCGTTTTTGGGGTCGTTGCAAAGTTCATCCATTACAACACCAAGAGCATCACATCCAGCAGTGGAGAGTGGGCAAGGCAATATACTACAGTACCAGCACCAAAACATAAGACTCCATCTCTCTGCTTAGCAATTCACACAACCAAGTTTCCTTTAATGGACTGACCACATTTGGAAGTTATCTATAGTTCAAGATTGAAATCACGTGTGCAGTGGCAGAAAGATGAGGACGAATGACATAAAAAGGAGATCAATTTTTCATCTTTCCTTCACGAGTGCCTTTCCTGTTGGACATTTTAAAGCTGCTTTTACGAGGGGAAAGCTTTTGTTCAAGCAGAAGCAAAGATGATGCTTGGCTTTCTGAGTGATATCAAACCACTTTACTACACTCCATGCGACACTGAAGAAGATGGGATGAATGGGAGAAGATGGGAATTGGGGGTAGAAAGAGAGCAAACAGGAGAAAAGAGCTGCCTCAGCACTTGCATCCCTCTGGAACTGCAGGTTTTAAATAGACAAGGCTTTCCAGATATTCTCTGATACTTACACGCCCAGGCACGTACACATGCACACCCTCTCACTGACGCGGTAGACTGAAGGGGGTCGGTATTGTCATTGCTGAAAGTTTTATGAGTTTGCTTCTCGCTTCTCCCTGCGCTGTACGTTTTAGCATCCCACTGCTCAGTGATAGAAAGAAACGACAACGCTGTCATGATGTTTTGTCTCCCCCGCTCACGTCTCTTACAGATTTCGTATTGTGCAGGCCCGTGAATGATGGATGATGTGACACTAGGCAGCTTTAGCTTTGAATAACATTGCTATCTATTTCTTTTAAGAGCTTTTCTAATGAGGGTCGTTAAAGCTGTGTCTCCATTAACCAAAACATATACTGGAGTGAACTCCAAAAGCAGGCCATCATTTATTCATCACGGCTTTTTAAAAGCCTCAACAAAAATGCTACGTACTGATCCGAGGAAGGCAACCTCCACTGGCTATGAAGAAAACTGTGTTCGCCGAGCATTGTGGTTTTGGTGTTCTGGGCTAGATGACATATCCACATAAAGCTGAGCTGAAAACAATTCTCTGGCCTTTAAACTTTCCAGAAAGATAGATACTGCGTAGAAAGAAAAATGTGTGGCATATGTTTTTTTTTCTTCTTTGTGAGGAAACCATACAGCATATCATCCAGAATAGCATACCTATGTTAAACAGCCTGAGATGTTTCACCCATTTTGATTCCAGTGATGTCAGTGACACTAACTGCTGCTATGAAGTCAATACCGATTTGAGTGATTGATATTGATTGGTAGAAAATGGACAGGAAGCACCTCATCAAGGCATTGAAGGACAGGATAAGTAGGAGCACCCGGGTGCTGCCAGTCATCATGTGGACAGTAATATCTCTGGGCAGCAGGGGTTGGGCTCCGGGGGACCAGCAGTGTGTTAACAGCTATCTTGGGGTGTTAATAGAGGAAACACACTGGAGTGAGGCATGTGGCAGCAACACTGTGGACTGCACATTGCCCCGTTCCCCCTCTCCTTCCCTTTCCCCGCTTTACTCGTGTGCACATACACACAGATATGCTCGAGCTTTGTGTGTGCTCTTGCAACATAGGCATGCATCCATAGCACACACACACACACACAAAGCAATTCTCAGCCAATAACTCCAATGCAATCATTCTCTTTCCATACATTTATTACATGCAGAAAGGGAGCACCTCCCAACACACACACCAACTAGCTAATCAGCACAGCCAGCTCTCTCTCTCCAGAGGCTGGACCACCCTTATTACATCAATTGTTGGATGATGAGAAAAATGAAAACAAATTTCTGCCTAATTACCCTACAAACAAACAGTCCCTCCATCAGTTCATTTATAGACCTGATGTGATGAATCCATTCCGCTGTATCGCAGCATCTGCACGCATCCGTTCCAATTACCTCCCATCTGCTGTGATGAACTCCTTGGCTCGGGGCAACCAGCGCCGCCCAAGGGTAAATTAACTGTCTTGTCAGGAACGCTTATCGAAACATCTGTACACATGGGGACAAATTCTGTATGTGTAGGAGGTAGCTATACACAGGTACTTACGGTTCCTACAGTGGTGGATTCTGTACATGGTGCTCGATTAAAGTTGCCTAGAGCGCACTTCTTGCCAAGCTAAATAGGTTTTCCTGCATACGCAACAGATGGGATCAGTTTGTCAGAAGGGAAGATGTTTGATGGTCTTTGCTGCAAACTGCACCGTTTAATAGGTTACATAGATGACAATAAATTACTTCTCCTTCTATAATCCTACTGAAATATATCTGTCTACCCAAAAAGACTTTCCTATCACCTGCAATTAGATGTTTGTCATGTCGATGCTTGTTCATACATTTTACGCAACATACTATTTGTGCAAAAAGCAGCTGATCTGTATGTATGAAACAGTTCACAGCATCAAGGTTTCCACCTCCCATTGCTCACCTCATCAGTGTGAATGGAGAGTAAATGTCTTAGTGCTTGCTTTGCATGCATGGCTGTGCACACTGGAGTTTACTATGGAACCTTGGCTGTTTCCTCAACCCTGTGGCAATTAACTTGTCCCGTTTATGGAGAAGAATAAACACAATGACTACAGACGCCAGTTTCCCAATGGAGCCCACCAAACAATGTAAGAGAGAGAGTGATTGTACATTATCAGTCAGAGATATTGCATAAAAGCCCCCTAGACGATCAGCGGGGCTTTTTCTCCGCTCAATCACAGCTCTTTAGGCAAGGAATGTGCAGGGCATTTCTCCCCGAGTTATTTTTCAGGTCATTTACACCAAGATAATTACTGGGGACCTGCAACAAGTCATTTGTACAGGTTACTGTGCTTGTAACTGATGCGCTTTCCTCAGGAAAAGAAAGGGCAAGAGAGGGAAAAAGAAGGTGAGAGATAATGTTTTGGAGTCACATTCTGACTTCCAAGGTCACTTTAGAAGAGATTGGATTTCTGCAGGCCTTGTTTTATGCTATACATACCAATATATGTGCCTTAAAGTATGTGCATTTCCTGTACACATCACATAAACTACTGCCATCCATCTAGTTTGGGTGTTAACTGATCCGGCCATTTCTCATTTTCACAATTTTTACAACATATAGTAGGTGCAGTCGTGGTTTTAGAGCATCCCACATTCTGTGCCATCCTAGACAGCACATTCCCTATAATAACAGATGGTCTTTTTAGCATTGTGGGCTTGTAGGCATTTGTTTTAGACAACTGACTGTCTGTTCCAGAAGATGTATGGTGCCTACTGGTTAATGATCTATCTGCATGTCTCTTTACTGGCATTCCTTTGTTGTATTTGCTCTTGGTCCCTGCTGAAAAGAGAAGGAAAGAAGTAGGGATTCTCTCTCCTCAGTTAAATACATTAATTACATCCTGTAGACAATCAAGGGGTTTGACTTTGAAACATTCAGCAACCAGTGTTGAGCTCGTTACTCAAAAAATGTAATATATTCCTCTTTACTCGTTACTCATTTCAAAAGTAATAATATTACTCTACTTATTAGTCCTTGTGAGAAGCAATTTGTTACACTACTCGTTATATTCCTTTTTCTCTGTTACTCCCTCCCAAATAAAAAACTGAGATTTCCTCTTACCTTCAAAATACCTCTGTGACTGATAGCCAAATACTGCTTTTAGTACCTGCGCGTAGTTTACAATTGACAGTGATATTTTTCTTCTTGAAAAACTCAGTAATGGGAATACTTCCAGCCGCTGAATGTAAATGAAAGTGTATCTATCTTATCGTACTTATTACCAACTCTGAAAATACCATTTCAGTTGATAATGTGAGTCGGGAGAGGGGGGACAACCATTTCCTGGAAAGAATACAAATAGTTTCAAGGCATTACCCATCATAGTGTGGAGGAGACATGGTGCCGGCTGATTACGCAATACAAAACAACATACAGCAGTCAAACCAGTCATGATATCATGTGGTCGCCTAATGGGTAGAGAAGCATGCTTGCAACCAGAGGGCCAGTGGTTTGACTCTTGAGGCAAGGCATCCCCAACTTCTATGAAGCTGTGCAGAATGTGGTGTTCTGATGTGAATGTGGGTAATCCAGGCCTTTGCTGTAAATGATGCAATGGAAGTTTTGCTTTAAGTGACAGTAATATTATGATATATGATATTAAGAGCAATCAGCTATTATTTTGTCAACACTTTGGATAGTCCAGTGTTGATACTCAACCATTGGACAAAACGAGTATCCGTTATCCTTACCGGGTACTCATTGTGTTTTTTCCGAGTACGATTATTGTCCAACTATTTTGAACCAACATCCGTGATCAGAGAAATCATAGTTGTTTTTATTTGGTCTCATTGGGTATGGAACATATGGCATGATCTTAAATAATAGCTTAAAATAGCCCATTAGAAGCGAATAGGCTACTTACATATTGGTAGAGCAGAATAAGGTCTGTCCGTTTCACTCCTCGTCCAAATGATAGAGACGCAGCTGTAGGGCACCACAGAGCGGTGGGCTGATACTCAAATACAGCCGATACATTGTAGCATACATACACACACACACACACACATACAACAATACGATGTGTCTTTGATTGCAGCCTACCACATTTTAAAGCGAAGCAAAAACAATATCCAAATTGATGTTACACAAATTTGATAACAGAGGCCTATAACAGCACACAGGCAGCCTCTCTCAGCAGCAGCCCTGCCTATTTAGACAACTTCCATTTTTTTTCCATTTCTGATCACACGATCATTGGAGCTTGTCCTACGGATACAGAATATGACGTGATCGGCTCACCCCTTCTATCAAGTGTCAAAAAGTGGATGTTCAACAAAGTATCATTTCCCTGTTGGTTGCATCTCTACAGACCAAGTAACCCTGACCCCATTTTAACCCTAACCCCAACTTTTGACACTATTGTATCACCTGAAAGTCAGTAGACATTTTAATGACACATTATAAGTCGAGTATCAGCATTAGACTATCGAAATAAAGTGTGGCCAGTATTTTGTTACATGATTCTTGATTGTTGTTCATCCATAACACTATATAAATATACTATAAATATACTTTATATGAATGGAATCGTGTATTATCTTCCTCATTTTCCCCAGTGTACATAATTCAATCATGATTGGCTGTAATATGTTTTCATTATCATTATTGAAAGTGACATCTGAAGTGGTCACAAGCCTTAGACAGATCTCATTGGACTTTCAGCCCTGAGGAGGAATGATGAAGTCAGGGGGCGGGGCGTCTGAGCTAAGTGAGACTTGTCAAATCACAAATACAGGCAGTCATTAAAATAACTAAGCTAACTAAATAACTAAAGCCCATTGATTTATCTAGCCTTTTTTTTCCCCTTGTCTCATTAGCCTATTACGTGATCCATCTCAGTTGTTTTCCCTTTTTAATCTCTATTTTCCTAGCTGTTTTCTTTCCATTATAGGTGG
>OOFE01035471.1:38311-52526 GCA_900323365.1 Monocentris japonica | reverse complement strand
CATGCAAACGGCATCAATGATGACTGAGAAATGAAATGATCAAATGGGAATCAGCAAGGGAAAAACAAACAAAGAGTTGCTAAATAAGCTGGGCAACAGACAGAGACCTTTTTCTCAGCTAATGGCTGGTGCAAATGGGCCATGAGGGATGTGAAGGGCTGTAGCTGACAGTTGAGGCAGTCTAAAGCTGATCTACAACAAAGTGAAAATGCATGCATCCGCACAACACCAACCTAGAGAGGATGAGAGGGTGTAACCAACAGGCACTTCCCAGAGATGTGTGCCACATGACATAAAGACTTGTTGGCAGGGGTGTTTGATTTTTTTGAATACTACCTGACATTTACTCAACCAAGTAGGCTACTGAAGGGAAACGTTCTTTAAAATGTAGGATTCTCAGTTTGACTCAACAATGCTACTAATCCAACAGCTTCTGTTTTTTCTACATTTGAGTTTCCACTGCGCATATGCTACATTGGGTTATGTGTTACATTATAATTGAATACAGTGCATAAATACATTTTTATCATGTTGGGTAGAGGCCAGTAGTGTAATATTATATGGAATGCTAACATACCATGTAGTACTGCAACCCGAAGAACCTTTGGAGCTGCAGTGAAATCATGCTAGCCTTAGGTTATACAGGAAAAAAAACAACATTCCATTTCCATTCATGTCTCTTTCTGTTCTTATCTGGTCCTACATCCCTACCATTACATCTCCACTACCTTAATGGAAACACAAGAGATGCCCTTCTCAAGTTTCCCCCCCCTACAGATATACTGCATTTTTTCCGCTCCTCCCCCTCTCTCCCTCCTTCATTATCACAGTGAGTGCCTGTGTGTGTGTGTGTGTGTGTGTCTGTATGTGTGTGCACTTGTCTGATCAAGACACATCTGAATGTCTAGGGTAGTGTTACAGCTCAGATCACAACCCACTGTGCATTTGAACACCCTGTTTTCAAGTGTTTCAAGTTGAGTGACATGTGGACAGTGACAATCCTGTCTCAGATCCAGTGTCCATTGTCCAGTGTCCTCTATTTAGGTTGCATGCAATACTGAAAGGGTTATCAACTTGGCTAAGTTAGTTGAGTTCATTGTGTTATTTTGTGTCTGAAATTAATCTAACATCTTGTCTTTTCTCTTTCTTTTCTCTTTTAAATTAAGAAAATGAGCACAACTTGAACTCAGTTAGGGTGAATGTGATCCTACATCAATGTCATGAAGGATAACTGCAGGATCATGCTGCAGGATCATGCTCCTCCTGTGTCTCAGAACATGTTTGGCTGCACTCACTGAGAAAGATGGTAAGCGCCAAGAACATGCTAATGCCCTTTCTGATGGAAAAACAGCAGACATAATGACATAATGAATGGACAGTGTGACCAGGGAATAGAAATGTACCATGAGATAAATAATTGCATTAACAGTATAATAAGGCAACCCAAGTGACTATAGGTTACCTCTGTTGTAACTCACACCTCAATGCCTGGAATAAATGAAGCATAATTACATCAAAATAAAGAAAAACAAAAAAATATGTGACAGATTAATAAATGCTAAAAAGAAATTCACATTTTTATGTCGGAACAAATGACAACATTAATCAACTTGTCTATTTCATCAACCCCAAAGTCAATTCAACATGCACAAACTCTTCACAGGGCCAGATGGTTCAGCCCTGACGTATATGAACCGTTAAATTTCAAAAGGTTGAGATGGTGCCACGGGTGGCAAAGCTGCATCTGGCATGGCATTGCGAGGCCTGTGTGGTATCTAGACCACGTCCATTCCTGATGGCATCATCCAGGACCACTGGGGCACAGACTGATGCCCGGTGCTAACTGGCAGGGTCACACTAAGCACAGTCCAATGCCTACTTCAAATAGAAGAGATAGAAAAGGTAATTCACTCATGATTGCGAACCATTCTGAGAAATGCAACTAATTTGGCATGACCTTATGTTAAACTGTTCTATTTGAGGTTGACGATACATTTCGGTAAGCATAGCTGTGTTTATGTATTTATACAGCTCTTTACAAAGACTGACTTCCAAGGTGATGAATTCCAAAGGAAATAGTTACAAATCTGTTTTAACATTATTTAATATGATTCATGTTTACAGGACAATCCCACCATTATAGATATGAGGCCAAGGTAATTGTTTTCTTTGGTAGGAGTGAATAACCTAGGCCATTGTTTGCCATGTTTTTCCACTGTTGAAATATTTAGCATTTATTTTGTGTTGATCAATCACTGCCATAGGCTTCCACGGTATCTGAAAATGTTTGTTAATTGAACGCTACAAAAAAAAAAAAACAATTTCCACTGAAAATTAAATTGCTTTTCTACAACCAGTGGTGTTAAGTTTAATTCTATTTGAATGTGGTTATTTTTATGTTTTGTCCCAAAGCTTTGATGTATATAAAATATATTGGACTCTTAGGGGAGCATTCAGTCATTGCAAAATTGATACCAAAACAAGGTAGGAATGACCTCATATTGAAATTCTTATTATTGTCCTCTAAGGTAGGCAAGTCATCCATATGTGTTGACCTAAATTCAATCTGAAGTGTGTCTTGGATCAGGCACTCTGTGATGTCATTACTCCTTCTGTCACAGCCCAGCGGATCGCAATCAGACGTCCCATGGCAGTCTGTCATGGGCTGAGAGAACAGGTTTTTTTCTAGGCTAAATTGAAATTTAATTTTGTCTGAACATAGATATTGGGATCACCAAAGGGAGTATACCGGAATTTTTATCAGGGAGAAAAATGGTCGATGATGTTTAAGTAACAGAACACATAAAAAAACACAGCTACCCATCAAAAGTTCCATATGCACTCAGTCACCATTTTATTATTATTATTTTTATTATTAAGTATACCTATCCGTTTACGTGAATAGCTCGCACCTCCAGACAGGGAGTCAGTACTCGACTCGTTGACAGAGGAGAATGCCAAGACTTGTTCAAGCTAACAGGCGGACTACAAGTATGTAATGCACTTATGATTTCTAGTGACCAGTAGTTCTCGTGCCTACCTACGTTGGATTCACTTATTGTAAGTCTCTTTGGATAAAAGCGTCTGCTAAATGACTGTAATGTAATGTAAAGTAAGCAAATTGGTGCAACAGTGGTGTGCAGAAGGGGCTCACACAACTCACAACCTCCAGCAGGATAATGTGCATCATCTCAAGATGGTTCCAGGAACAAGACAGCGATTTCAGAATTCAGGCTGTCCTGGAGGCAAAAGAGGGTCCTTCCAGGTACTCCTGAGTTAGTGTACCTAATAAAGTGACCAGTGAGTGTAATTCCACATGCGCACAGATGCAGATGAACAACTGCTAACCTTTTTAACAGTTCCAATGTTAAGGCACCCCTGTTGAGCTGCTGTTGCAGTTGTGGCTTGCATTAGTGGACCTGTGTTCCAATAAATCAATTGTTTGATCCATTTAACAGCAGACAGGATGCTGCCAGTGTGAGGGGAAAACAGGACCTACCCTTTGAGAGCACACAGCTCTCAACAGACAATTGCTTGTTGTCACACATAGGCTATGTAGGCCAGGACATGTAGTCTGGCGAGTACAAAGAAGAGCACTCAGCACTAGATCTATAAAACCTGTCTGTTCAT
Organism: Monocentris japonica; assembly: GCA_900323365.1. Lineage (NCBI taxonomy): Eukaryota > Metazoa > Chordata > Actinopteri > Trachichthyiformes > Monocentridae > Monocentris > Monocentris japonica. The sequence goes on along the minus strand of OOFE01035471.1, from coordinate 48,896 downwards.
AAATACTGCAGAGTGACGCTTTGTCTCTCCACTGCAATGAACCTACCCTCACCTACAAGACAGTTGAGCCTTTGCAATATGTGCCCTGGCTATACACAGCATACACCCTGACAGGCCCCATATATTCTGATGTATTGTTGTTAATGTTTAAATGCTTTCACTGCCATGCCAGTAAAATTACACACTAATGTACTTCCTTACAAGCAAGAGATGGAGAAAAGGAGAAAGGGGTGTACGGAAATGTAAGTTGGAATATGATTGATCAGACTGCGCAGACCAGCGAGATTGATGTGTTCAGATGTAGGAATCGTAGCATTAAGGGACATAATTTATCTAGTTTGCACAGCTGACAGTATAAAGCTTTGCATGTACGACTTTACAGTGGAAGAGATGATGTTGTGCTAAGCCCTTTAGGGTCACTCCAGTTTCAAATACCAGCGCAGGTGAATCACTCAACAGACACACCTGATTAAAAACTTAAACCTCTCTGTCACTTAGTTAGAAGAGGTATAACACAGAAAAAAGTCTGCTTTGACAAGTGCATGTCGTGGAGGTTTGCATTTCAACATGAATCCCTGACACTTGTTTACATGGTTAGTTCAAAGCTGTCCTGCTTACAACCTGATGTTGCTGCTTATTTAGATGAAAAATAACACCCTGCAAAAACCCTTATTTGCATAAAACCTTTGATTTAACACAGATGAATGCACAGGAGAAAGCAACAGCCGCTTTGTTGAGATTAGAAGAGTTTATTTGTCACATTAGGCAGAATTACCTGTGTTGGTGTCAACTGTGGAATAGGAAGCGTGAGAGGGAGAAAAGCATAGGATGGCTGAGGGTGAGAGAGCAAGGGAAAAACAGAGAGATTAAAATGTATAGCAAAAGTGAGAGAAAGAAAGAAGGAAAGAAAGAAAGAAAGAAAAACAAAGAATGAAAGAAACAAAGAGTGAAAGAGACAAAGAATGAAAGAAAGAGATGCATCCATACAATCCAATCCATAGAGTGCTGGCTTCACCTCTTCCTAGCAATAATACCTGTCTTGGCACACTGTGAGCCACAGGACAGAGGAAAAGCTCCCCTTGCTCCTATTTCCCACTTCCTAGGAGGGCTTGATGTGTGTTTTCCACCTGTCGGAGAAGAATCCGAGCAGCTCTGTTGGACTGAGCCTCTCCTCCTCTCAGTGTGGTGGCTGGATGGATGTCTACTATGACAGCTGGAGGTTTTTTGCAATGGAGGGCCATGGAGTTAGATAAACTGCCAACAGATGCCTGTTTTCAAGGAGACTTGGATCTGTGATACAGGCACAAAAAGAGAGAACTAGGCCGACAGACAGAGAGATGGAGGGAGAGAGATGGACGGGGATTGAGAATGTAAAAAGAGAGGGACAGAGGGTCATGTTGACCATATGTCTTCTTGCCATCCCATATAACCTCTGTTTGTCCCTTTTGATTAGCTGGCTTATCTCTTACTGCTCCAAATGCAGAGGTCACATCATCCCAAATCCTGCATGTAAACAAAATGGAAGGGGGGGGGCAGATTATCTACCATACTCCCTCACAGGCCCCGATGCCTGTTTCTCTCTTTGGCTTGTTGTTCTCAAACAGACGCTAGAACAGCTGAACAGTGTGACATTGAAAAGTACAGTCAAATGATGTTGGCCTCAATTCCTTTAGGAATTTGGAGAACTTTTGAGTTCACTCACTACCAATGCAGTGATTAGGAATTCTGTTTCCATCTCTAGACTGAGACATTTTCTTGTTTGTAGGAGGCAGGAAAAAAGGAAAATATCATTATCTGGATGTGTATTTGGACCAAACCAAGCTCCCTTTGTGCCCTTAAAGTCCAATTTTCCCAATCTGGTTCTCAACCCCTGTGTCAATGTTCACTTCTCAATTCTTACAGACAAAACTTTGCCTGCACCTGGTTTTGTTTACCCCTGCTTTTCATTGGTCAAGGTCAATTGGGTAGCCAAGCTCTGCTGGTATAGGATGAGAGTTTGATGAGTGTTCTCTACTCCAGCTCTTGCTGGACATGGTTTTTGTTTATATCTGCCCAGACCTCTGCCTGCTGTTGTGCAAAATGAGGATGGTCCTACAGTGGTAAACTATGAGATTTATACACCACACTGTTAATGCTATCAACCCTGTTTATTCCATTCTCCCTACTTTAGCTAGCCTTTTCATTATATTTGTCTCTACTCTTCTCTACTTCACCCTCTTTTGCTAACCCTTTTCTCTCCTCTCCCACCTCTTTCTCTACCCCCCTCCCTGCCTCCCTCCCTTTATATCTCTATTTTCATCCCAGAACTCTATAATGTCTTGCAATGCTTCATGGATTGCTTTGTTCTAGTTATTTTCCTAAAATTGGAGTCACATGCTCCCTCTTATCTAAATATAAGTACGTAGCAGCCCTCCGCATTTAGTTGTCAGTCAAAACCACCAACTTCCACTGGTGTCATAGGTGTTGATGAGAACATTCTGGAACAACTCAGCCATCAAATCGATCCCACCTCAGCCTGACAGAGCTGTAATAACACAAATGTATTTTTGAACATTATTATTATGTTACTAAATTAACAGATGGTAACAGAACAGGCTGCGTAATTGACCAACAAAGCTTCTTTTAAGGTACATTTTCAAAATTACTTGATTAACCTTATGATAAATACAGGTTTAAAGACACATAGGTAATAAATAATGTAAACTGTACCCATGCCAAAATCGTACCGGTTCTCCACTATATTGCATAGCTACACCTACAGCGGTTGAGTTATGGAACAGACAGAAGATCATAAAAAACAGAAGTGCATTACCGTGAGGCAACAGACAGAAGCAGTTTTCTTTTGCTGTAAAACAAGCCAGCCATACTGACAATTACCATAACATGTGTTTGCATTCAGAGGTTTGTCAGTGTCTTTATTTCTACATTTTGAGTATGTTTTCAAGTCATCTCAGTACAGCAGTAGACATAATGCAAAGTATCATCTCAGATTCAGATTCGCACATTTCCATTGTAAATATTAGTTTTAAAAGTTTACCTGGATCTCTGGCTGCTGAATTTAGGTTTCAAATCTGTGATTATAGCCACAGGATTGAAGAAAATAAATGACCTGTCCATGTGACAAGACTGTCTGCGAATAACATTTTTGGGGTTAAAAGATATTGTTCATATGATAACATTATCCTTCACCTTCTGAAGGTTGCAGGTCTTTCAGATAAAGAATTCTTCCATTTTTCTCCTACTAGCCTAATGGGCAGCTGCTAAAAAGATTGCTCAAAATTGGTAAGTCATTCTTTGGCTTTACTATCACCTCTCTGGCTTTAGAGGGTGTGTTTATGTTGACAGGGCACTGTTGCCAACCTACTAAGCAAGAGCAGCTGTAACCAGTTTAAAAGTAATGGGTCTTTGGCTATTGACAGGTACAGGTGCATATGGCTCTGGGAATGCACCTGTACTAATAAAAACATGGCAATGCTGAATTATGGATGGTAAAGTTGCTGTATATTTCCAATGTTTCTTTTGTATATAAAAGCAGCATCCCTACTCTTATTATTTTGAATGTGAAATGACAATGTGAAATGACAGAACAAGTTAATAATGTGGCACAGTGGTCAAAGAGGTTGGATTAAGATGAATATGCTATCAATAGGTGTGGTGAGGGCTGGCTTCGATTCTGACCAAAAGTAAAGTAATCATTTTCAGGTTGTAGTAAAAATGATTAATTTGCAATGACTCTTGGATATCTGAAACCCATAGACACCAACAGACTCTTGATCGGTAGTTCTCTACTCCATCTTTTTGCATTTCAATTTATGTCAATGATCATTAAACAATGGAACAAGTAAATGAGGGTGTGTATCAATCCATCAATGGGTTGATAACTCATTATTAACTTGTTCTCATTTACTCAAACCATGTTCTCCATACTGTCTCTGTGTAACTTAAAACCATACAAGTGGAAGACGTTTTATGGCCTTATGCCAATGAGTAACAAGCTCTCGCTCTCTGTCAGAACCTCAGTCTGCTTTGTCAGAAAGACTTTTTCCTACATATGGAAATGCCTACTTTATTGAAAATTCATATTTGTCAAATTAACAACATGCATTCATAAATACATGAAATAGTCAAGCTAAGTCTAGCCCAGTCCAGTTCATCCCAGTTTAGCTCAGCCCAGCTTCATCCAACCCAACCCAGCTCAGAGAGCAATACTGTCTATCCCTGCCTTGCTCAGCAGGCCAATATTCATGGTCATCTGAGCAGATCATGAGTATGGTATCAATTATCAGTGCGAAACGTTCAGTATTAATCTTTGCATCTGTTCTCCAAAAACCAATTTAGGCACTGCAGCCCTCGACACGCCTCCCCTACATCAACCATCCTCTGTATGCCAACAGCCTGCCTTCATTGTACAGTAGAGGGCTTGAAATCAACTGGCCATCTGTGGATAGATAGAGGGGAGGGCTGTCATGGGGGGGGCAATGATTCTCTGCTCCAGATGTGACACTATGCCAAGCTTGGCAGGACGAGGGCAGTGATCCAGGGGGGAGGAATAGAGGGAAGGTGATGGGGGTAGGAGGGTGAATGGGCTTGTATAAAGTGGAGGGGAGCAGGTTTGTAATTGGCAGATGACTATGAAGAGTAGGGCATGGAATGATGACACAACTGGCTTTGGGGTGACGTAGCAACAGAATAAGGACCACGGAGCAACCAATCACAGGTTGGAAAAACAAATGGGGACTGAGGTGGGAAGGCAGATGGAGCAGGAGCCAGGCGAGGACAGAGGCAGCTGATGTGTGAAGTATTATGCCCAGCAGTCACCCCCTCTACCACTGCTGCGTGTGAGGGCACCTTGGCCCCCTCAGAGCCACCCAGACAAACACTGTCCAACCCTCCTCATTTACAGCTTCTCATTAGTTAGAGTGGGGAAGAAGGGGCGAAGGAGTATGAGCTTGCCCGTAACCCTGGCACTCACAGTGGAATGGATTAGAATGTTTTATATTGTGTTGTGTTTTAAGGTGATATTTTATTTTAGTGCTTCATCTACCTCCAGTGGTTTTCAGATTTAATTTTTAATGTCCATCAACCAGCCTTATGGAATTCATAGTGAACATTATGGGGGAACATTCAATTTTTTGTCCTTTGTAAAATGCCCTTGCTACTCTTCAGGACTCCTCTCTTCTCAAAACTGCAAGGCTAGCTGGGCTTATTTCTATTGTATTGTTTTCCATCTTAGTTCTGTCTGTAACAATCAATCGTTTCTCTCCATTTGCATGACCATATTTTAGAAGCAAGACCTCACCACCATTTAAAGAAAGCCTTGTGGTGTCTAGAGCAAAAATCCTCATTGCCATGCAATTACGGTTTTCATATTCATTTGTTAAGTATCTGTGAAGTTTTATTTATTATTTCTCAAAATTATTCATAAAAACAGCAAATCAATCTCATATTTTTAATGTGAGATTTTGAAATAGAAACATGACAGGAACGAGAACTTGATTAAATACTAATGTTTAAACACGTTTTATGGCCTTATGCCAATGAGTAACAAGCTCTTGCTCTCTGTCAGAACATCAGCTTGCTTTGTCAGAGAGATGTATGGTCTGCAAGATTAAAAAGTTTTGCAGGTTGTTGGGTTTTTATAACTAGCGTTTTGATGGACGATTATACAGAAGAACTGTTTCAAAGCCATAACTCAGATGCTGAGTCAATTTAGCTAAGCACAGTCCACATTTATGTTGACTAATTTGCCAGGTGATGTCAAAACAGAGGGACAGCCAATGTCATTCTCAGCCATAACAAGCCATAACATAACAACATGGAAAATTGTTGGTTATTTTTAAAGGTAATCTGTTCTCCGTATATCTAGTAATGTTATAGTAGAAGTGGCATAGCAGGCTGATCCTTGCTTTATGGATCTAACAGTGTTCTTACCGCAGCTAAGATAAACACCATTCTTTTACTATTCCAGCAGCATAAACATCTCATTTTTATTCTGTACTTGCCTCCCCAAGAATTTGCTTTCAGAATACTAATCTACTATTCAGTTTGGGGTATTTCTTCATTACATTTCACCCTCAGAGTAGGATAACCAAAGAACTTGAATAAGGGAAAGGCAATAAGGGAATCATTTGTATTGTTTGGCATCAAAGACATCATTGACAGGTATAGAGACTTATCAATGATATATCTTCAATGACACAATGCATAATGGCAAAGACAAACAAGCACACATACAAAGCATGGACCCCCACAGTGGGGGAGATTTGTGCTGATTTTGAAGTAAGGTTGAGTGCATTATTTGGCATGATTCCAATCATGCCTCAGAGGATGAGACCGATTATAATCATGACTAATGTCACAATTCTAAGTGATCATCTTCATGCTCATGATGCAATTTTCTTAATATAATCAGTGTCTTCCAGGATGGCAGTGCTTTCATTGAAAAGATATGATTTGTGACCTGATGGTTTGAACAGCGTGATAGTCATTATGCCAGGGCCTTCTTTAAAATGAGATGTGATCCCATTTGTGCATTTATGGGAAGCTTTGAAAAAACCCTAAAGATCCTATTTTCCACTACTATTATAAAGGCAAAGGTCCCAGATGATTATTCAGACTTAGTTAGTGATATCTAGTGATAAATGTTTGTCTTGTCCTCGATAGTACTATTTGTCAGACAGTGGGTCATGGCCCAAAGTAGTAAGCAATTAAAGACCATTGTTGACTTCCTATATGCATGAATTTGGTAACTTCTATTGTTTCATTTGAACCTTTTCACTTTTGAGAGATGAATGCAGAAGTCATTGTAGCTCATGACACTAACCCTGACCCCATTGCCTTGCCTGCTTTTGCCAATTCTGGACTAAACCATATGCTGCCTCTGGGATCACTGTCTACCACTAGGAATGGCACAGACAAAAAGTATCAACCCCAAAATGTAACTTCCAAAGAGAACCATAATATCTCATGTTTTGCGGCATTTGAGACAACATATTAATAAGCTTCATTAATAGGGTGAGGTCAGATTTTGTTGTCTGAAGAATGAGATGTTGGACTCACTGATAGACCAAACTTGGTGTTGTTTTACACATGAATGTCTGGTGGGGACAAACCAGCAATCTTACCCACTCTTGAGATGTACAGATCTTGACCTTGTCTGAATTCAATTTGTCAAATACCTCAGGTTCTCTGGAGGACATCCTGTTTAAAAGCATCATTCACCTGTAATGAAATTAGTGAATCTACTTATTACCTCTTTGTTGCAGTCAGCACTAAGCCAGAGGTGTGTTGGTAATTAAGTCTGTCTGGACTGTGAGTTCAGTCCTGGGTTGTGGCTCTCTGTCTAAAGGCATTTGACCCTGGAATCATACTGTGGGTCCTTTTCAGGACAATGCGATGGTTCCACACACATGTAAATAAGGTGTCAATCAATTTGCCAGATGATCTAGGTCCATCTATCATATTATTTGGAATCATCAATCCCCAGCTGCCAAGCCAGAGTGGCACAATGTCCCTCCCCCAAAATTTGGACAGAGCCGTGATTAGTGTTCACTCAGTCAGTGTCAATTCAAGAGGGAGTAGCTTCATTTTAGGAAACTGCCACTAGGGTTTCAAGACACTTTTCACAAATTTCCATCTTCACAGAAGTAAAAATCTTCTTAGTTAAGGCATTCTTTCCCCATATACTACAAATGCAAACTATGGTGTACAGCATTATGTTACTGAAGTAAGTGAGTAGAGGACATAAAGTACTTTTAAAGTAACATGCCTGAGTGTCATAACTATCTTTTTGACAGTTGTGTGCTATAAATTATAAATGTCAACAAATTTGGAACATGAGAAAAGCTTGTGTTAGATGATATACCTCAATTATATATCATCCCTCTGACCATCCCTCTTTCACTTTATAAAAATTACGATTGCCTTAGCCTTTAACATCAGTGTGAAGTCCTGCTAGCCAGACTATAATATACTGGGTGTGACTTTCATGTAGTTCCCTGCTTCAGCTTCCTATCGATCAGATTTAAGCATGCTGCTCAGTCAGGCATCTCATGCAATTATTGCTGGCAACTCTGGATAAAACATGGTAACTGAGAGAAACTGATTCATTCAGTTTTATAATTCCCCTTTCATTAATTGATTATGTGTCGGATACATAAGACATGAACAGCTCTGCCGGAGAAGGTCACTTCAAATATGCCATTGATTAGCTTAAGACTCATGCTGTGTGCTTTTACCACAATCACAGACTACAGGCAGAAAAACCCCGTCTTTCTATTCCTGATTTAATATGTGCTTTATGAAAATGGACCTTGTTGTCATGATCAAAATACTGTAAAATCCTGCATTGTAAAAAACAGCATCTGGGATACTACTGACAAATCATGTTGTTCAGTGAGTCTAGTCTGATGCTTCTGTTGTTGAAGTGATCTGTTGATGTATAAAACCTTGCTCCCTTAATAAGAAGACTCTAAGTAATGTATCATCTGCCCACAAATAGTAAATAATTACTGGGCTAAATTAAATGCATAGTATGCATGAAGTATCATCATCATAGAGGAGTATTTGTAGCCAATTTAAGCCTACCACAACCGAGGTAGCAATAGTTGCTTTAAATGTCAGCATAGTGATTGGGTGAGTGTCATAGGAATGAGATGTGTGTGTGTACAGGCTCAGATGTTGGTATATGTGAATGTGTGTGTGTTTGTGTGTACATGCTTGTGTCGCATCCTCGCTGGGTGATGGTTAATTTTTGTCCTTTATACAAACCAGCTTTCTTCTTCCCTCTCCCTTTACACAGACACATACACACAGACAGACAGACAGTCACACACACACACAGATTGCAGTATCAGACTCTTTCCTTCCGGAACTGTACCCGCACATTTTTCCCTTGCACAATATGGTTACAACCATACTGCAGATTGCACCACCCAGACAGCTGGGTCTTGATGTACTGTACGTGTGGATGCATTTCAAACAGAGCCAATAAATCTATATCAACTACTGACTGTAGCTCTCAAGTATGTCTGCAAAACACATATTGTGTTTTTATCTTTTCTGCCTCTCTTCTTCTCACAGCCTAGGGGAATTCAAATTGGTCTACTTGGGCAACTATGAGTGCAACGTCATGTCTCGCTGGGTGCGTGGTGTTAATATGAGTTTGCGTGCTTATTTGTTTGTGGCTGTATCTATCTATCTGATGTTTTGCTTGTGAGCATCAACAATGTGCAGATAAATCTGTTTGTCTAATCAGGGTGATTCCACAAAAGCCCTTGAAGTCATGTCTTTAGCTTGGTGTAAGAATGAAGGGATATTAAATTAATCTAAAATATCTTGAAAGTATTATTTTTTTACATTACAGTCATTTAGCAGACACTTTTATCCAAAGCAACTTACAAGTTAAAGTTTTACACTATGTGGGAATCGAACCCATGACCCTGAGACTGAGCGTCTCACGCTCTACCAACTGAGCTGTCCGGGCCAGATTTTTATTTGAACGCAGCTGATCAGCTTAAAGATCAAATTGTGTATAGTAATCTCTTGTTCATGTTTTATAGCAGAAAGATTATTTAGTTGATTGAAAGAAATTTTATAGAACGCTGTTGAAAATGACACATTGGGTTGTGCCTCTGGAGAAGGTCGTTGATTTAATTCACTTCTGTTTATGACTAATAGTATCAGACACTCTGTGAGGTTTAAGCATTGACAATGAGGTCTCAAATATCTACGCAGCCTGAAATCTTCCAATCTTTGAGTGTGACACAAGGTTTGTACAGCTTATGGTATGTCATTTTCCACCAGTTTGATCATGGGTATCTCTCACCTCCTACTGTCAAGCCTTGCTCCTAAATGATTAATCTTAGATCACTCACACCTGCAAATAATCATGGCTACCATCATTAACCTGACTGAACCCCTGTTCCTTGTCCGGTTCATTTCTCTACTGCGGGGCCTGTTGTTCTGCCATTCATCAGTCCACCCTGACAAGATCTGCAAACACCATGAGGGGTGAACAGCGTGTCTTATTGATCTACTGTCAATGCCTGGAATAGACCAAGAAGAAACAGATATTATGTTCACAGTTTGGTACATAAAGCATAAAAGAGGAAAAAAAGAAGGCAGCTTCCTCTTACTGATTGTATATTTGTGCTAACTTAGAGTCAAATTTACTTAGACTGTGAAGCACTGCTAAAATTGTAACCCATCTAGATAACTAAACTTGTGGTACATTTGGTACCGCACTGTCCTGTATTTGAGTGAATATATTTTTTTTTCTGGAATCATTAGGTTTATTTATCTCTGGTGCGTTGTGGAAAACATGGTTATAGTAATTAGACTATTGGAGGGAATTTATGAGCATGAAACTTTCTATTAGCATCATAACTTTGATATCATCATATAATCAAAGAAATATGGCACATTTTAGCATGTGATTTTTACAGATTTGTACATTATTTTTTAATTCTAGTGGGGAAACTGTGATTGAGAACCTCACTCTGAAGTACTACATGAGATTGTGTTTCCTCCAAGTTTCAAAACGTTGATATTTCATATATTTCATATATTTTAATATATTATATAC